>CAEFZY010062767.1:0-26310 GCA_903066815.1 Brachyrhaphis roseni | reverse complement strand
AATTCATTGTGATGTTTAATAAAATTCATTATCAGATCAGAAATTTTGTTCATGCAATTTGAAACAAGAATTTAAATTATTCTAAAGTAAAATAAGTTATTTTATGAGTAAAATAATAGAGAAATGTGGCTCTTTAACAAGGTGAAGGAAGGTTTTTTATTGCATATTGTGAAATAATTATTTGGTTTAAATTGCAGCATTAAGTTAAAACTCACAATTTAAGATTAATGAACTTAAAAAACAATGTTTAGACAACTTTTCTCTTGTTAAATAAACTTCATCAACTTTAATTAAAATGAAAACTATTTTCTTGTCGACTTAAATTGCATTTTTAATGCAACAGGTGGACTTATGTTTTCAAGTTAAAAATGTTTTACAGTGCAACGCTGAGCTATTCTTTGGCTCAAAAAGATTCAATCGCTCCAGCATCTCCTCTGACATCCCATTAAAACGACTTCAAACAGACGGAAAGATATAACCGAAAACTGTATCGACTTTGAAACTTCAGCTTATTGAAACTTTGGCTACCTTGATGCTGAAAACCGGCCGATCGGCAGAACCAGCGGAGAAAATAAATTCCTTAAAGCAAAACAAAAGTGGAACAAATGTTTCCGTCATAAATCTGCTCCACCACAAGTTTCAAGCTGTGCCAATCAAAAGTCTTAAGCTACAGAAAACGTTTCCTTTCAGACACTGGAACTCCTAATTTTCAAATCTCACTTTTTAAATCAGATCTGCTGTAGATGAAGTTAATCTGAAAGTGTGGGCAGTTTTATCTAATTGCTCCAAGAGTGCCCAGCCCTGTGTGCAGGCCAGAACAACATCACATCTTCTTATAGCATAAAGATTTCTGCTAAAGATGGTCACACACGATAATTAGCCTCTAAGCTTATGTTTACAGATCCATGCAAATGGTCTCAGGGGAGGAGAATAACAAAGCGCCGGCTTTATTTTGGGGATTAAAAGGGACAAAAAAAAAACAAAAGCGCCCTGCCAGAAGGCTGTTTTTAGGAAGTCAGCTGCCTTCCAGTTATCTCAAAAATACTTTAAAGTTGTCATGCTTTCTTAGCAGCCAGAAAAACAAGATGAAAGAGTTTCAGCACATTCAGACTGGAGGATGAAACGCAGTGGGAGCGATGGATGTTTGCGTCCTGCTGGCGGTTCAGATGGATCTGTTAGCATGTTTGAACGCGACGCAAGACGCTGCAGCCGACGCAGGCCGCACGCTCGGTGCACACACACACACACCCCAACACACACGCCTTCTGTCGACGTTCGCCGGCTGCCAGTGGTGCTCTTACCCAGATTGCAATCAACACCCAGAACCCACCCCCGAAGAGAGCAGCCTGTCTGGTTTTGGGCTGGCACAGATCACAGTTCGCATGTGTGTGTGTGTGTGTGGGGGTGTGTGTGTGTACATATGTAATGAAGAGGTGCATGTAGAGATTGATAGTGTTGGCATCCGGTGTGGTCAAACGGGCGCACCGCTCACACCCTCTCCAGATAAATGTGCCATGTTTTGTTTTTCTTCTCAGAAAGCCCCTGAAAAGAATTAGCAAGATGAGAAAGTAGCTGGCAGCTCTCTCGGGGCGTCCATCTGTCCATTACTGAAATAAAAGCTGTCTGCTCAGAGAGGGAGGCGTGATGGAGGGATTTTGTCGACTTGATAAGACGAGGATTGGACACCGAGCGCAGCGGGTAATCAAGGGACCGTCGACAGATACACGGGCAGATAAACGGAAATAAATCAGAAGGATCCGTTCATTTGCTGACCTTTAGGACCAGGATGGATAATCTTGCACATTAGACCTCAGCCACAATTAGAGGAGGCATTTGCTTTCATTACAGCCCACGCTGTCCTTTCAACCTGCAAAATTAGCCTGAATTCCCTCCAACTAATTCACTAATCAGTAAACAGAAGGAAATTAACTGGAAGCTCAGAGCACCGGCGCAGTAACGGCATGACAGTGATGAGCACTTACAGCTGGCCGAGACCTGTGACCTACAAACCTGGAACCACTGCAGAAACATGATTAGTTTCCAATATTTTACAGTGACAACTGGAGCTTCAGTGGTTTAATCAGCTGATGGCTTGCAGTTCTTATATGGAATATGGAAGGACGAAGAAAATTAAAGAAATTTAAACGAGAAAGTTTAGCATGGCTGCAAAAGCACAAAGTCTTACTATATATATTTGGTTTATCAGGTGTGAAAACAAATTTAAATTACACTTTTCCAGTCGAGAACCGAATCTTTAGAGGAGCTGATTCTCTGTTTCATAGTCACCAGCAAACTGTGCACACTGCAAAAACACAAAATCTTACCAAGTATTTTTGGTTTAGTTTCCAGTTCTAATGCCTTGGTACGCTTGAAATAAGGCAAAATTTACTTACAAATGACTTTTCAGCAAGACATATGAGCTTATTTTAAATCAATAATTCATTAATATTAATGAAAAAGTCATAGTTGGCAGATTATTTTAACCAGACGTTTTAGTGAAATAATCTACCAGTGGAATCAGCACCATCTCATCAATATTAAGAAATTATTGACTTAACCTCATATAACTTGTTGGAAAGTTACTTGTTAGTTAGTTTCCTTTATTTCAAGTGTATTAAGACATTTGCAGTAGAAACTAAATAAAAAATATTTGGTTAGATTTTGTGTTTTTGCAGTGTAGTGTGCACAGTTTGCTGGCGACTATGAAACAGATGAGAGTCATCTGAGGACTGGAGGAATTTAAATTTGTTTGATAGTCCAGAAGACTCAGTTCGATTTGGAACCAAAACTGCATCATTTGTTACATGTTCAGTTGGTGCGTTTTGCTTTCACTGCATCGTGTCAAACGAACCAAACTCTTTGGAAAAGCTCTTCGCCTCCATGCCTTGAATCAGAACCACCGAAGGAAGTGACACAAAAACCTCTGAAGACAACTCAGAGCACAACTTCCTTCTTCACAAAATGTGAACAAAAATGGAGTGGCGTCAGATTTTCGCGGTTGTAGAATTTTTCTTTTGTCTTTGGTTAAAAATAAAAAGAAAACATGAGCCGTTTCTCCCACCAACACTAAACTTGGGTGTTTGTTTTGCATTTACCCAGAATGCCTTGCACTGTAGTCCACTTCCTGCTTTTGGTGCGGTTTCCAGTCTGCTTTGCGTTCACATATACAATCGAACCGCTCCAGAGTTCACTTCAACCGAACCGAGACAAAGGCTTGTTGAAAACTACAGGTGTACCGATTTATCGGAGCCAATTTCCGATTGGCCAAAATCAGAATCAGCATGTCAGCCTTTTAAAAGATAGACGATTGACCAGAAAACTGCAACCAGAATTCGATATGTAATCAGAGATCAATTGTGTGTTCACACATCCTGAAACGAACTGGACTCTCTAGGCAAACAAACTGGAGTTTGATTAAAGCGGACTAAACAAAGCTGGTGCGAATGCACCCAAAGTATCGAAATTTCTTGTTAGTTATTGATGGAAGGAGGGAACATGACAAACATCTGCAGTAAAGTGGTTGAAAAAACTCTCCATTTATCAATCCATCTACGTTCTGAGCTTCACCTCCAGTCAAGAGAAACGGATCAGGACCTGAAATAAGTTTCCTCCAGAAGGCGGCTGCATGAGGAGCAACATCGACTCTGGGAAGCTTAAAGTCTCTGCTTCTCCGCATCGTTGATGGATAAGCAGAAAGCAATGGGGGGAAGAAAAGCAACATCTAAAATAACTTAATACAAATTAATTTATTGCTATTAGACAATTTTTCTAGTTACATTTACTTGAGCAACTTTTTCTGAAAAATTGTACTTCTTGTAGTATCTTTACTATGTTGTACTTTTTACTTTTATTTGAGTAATTTTATTATTAAGTATCGCTACAGTTACTTCAGTAAAATTTCTGTATTTTCTACCCACTGAATGAAAAACAAGTTTTAACCAAAACCCACCAGACAGACAAACACCTGCAGTTTATATTAGAGTTTCATGAGTTTGTTATTGAAAAACTGATTTGGAAATATTTTATTTTGCCTGATTTTGTTATTTTCTTTACTTATATTAATTGTTGTCCTTAAAATTTCAAAATTTTAACTTTATATTTTGGTCTTCCTGATTATGTAATTTAAAAATTTAAACGATTAATAATTTGATCAGTTGCTCAGTACTTTAGTAGACTTTTTACCAAATACGTTTTTACTCTTATCTGAGTAAAAATATGCTGAAGTAATGCTACTTTTACTGGAGAACATTTTCTCTGCTAAGAACAAACATATCTTCTGCAGCATGTACTTTGATGAAGTTCTTTGATGTTAAACAAAATCCCATAAAGATTAACAACATAAACTTTGATGCATAAAAGCTGAATGATTTCCTAGCACAACTTTTCTTTGTTATTTTCCTTTGAAAGCAGAAGTTCAAGTCAAAACCCTGCATTGACAGGCCAGGCTTCAAAGGAAACCAGAAATCATTATGAGCCAGGAAAAGCCGGATCGTTGCGTCTCTTTCTACAGCATAACGAGCCGATATCAGCTGGTTAACAAGTTACCTGCAGCCATCCTGCGCTTCGTTTGTAGCCTGGCAACCAAAGATTTAAATTAATGTTACTCCATAATAGTGATGGGTGGCGCTTAACGACTGTTTGGGTTTTTCACCAGCAGAGCAAGAGGAAATTATAGCAGCTTATTGGCCTCGCAGGGGAAAGAAGTTATTGCAATAAATTAGAATGTTGTTGTTTTTTAACCTTTTTAAAGTAATAATGCAAGAACACATTTTCTCAAAGATCAATAAACTTTACATTTTTATGAACATTTAACACTTTAACTGGAAGACATTTTAAATATAGAAAATAAACAAAAACAATAAATACAATTAATTTGCTGCAGGGAAAAATAGAGGATTTTTTAAATATATCAAAATGTCACATAAATTGCTTTATTTTTTATTTTATTGTATTAAATTTCTTAATCTGGGACTTGAGTCTGAATTTCACATCACAAACAAGCAAATTCTTAGAATGATGAAGCTTGTTTTAATCTATCATGCAATTGATTTATTTATTGATTATTATTTGTAGATTTTTTTCAACCCAGCTGATCAGCAGTGTGCAGCAGTAGCTACTCTAGCTGGAGTTGGGTATCGTTTATCATTTATCGTAATAAATTCCTCACTATTATAAGATTCCGTATTTATTATTGTCATGATGTTAAAAAAACGTCTGTATTGTTGTAATTGATTGTTTTTACTATCAATAAAAACATTTTAAAACATGATTAAATGCAGTTACTGTGAGCAGCTTAGTGACACAAATTACACTTTTTATGTGACTGGTGTCCTAAAGACGCAAATTATAAATGTGTTTGTTTTTCAAGAGCAGTATTTGTGTTTGTGAGACTAATAATAATAATAATAATAATAATAATAATAATAATAATAATAATTGCTGCCCAATACAATCATAGTAAGTTACCTAAAAAAATAAGTAATAAATCGTTGTTATCGTTAGGCCTGTCACAATAACAAATTGTTCCAGTACTTATTGCGATAAACGATAATATTGTTATTTTGAGACCATTTTCAAGTAATATATTAACAATAATGACATAATAATGCAAGAACACATTCTTAAATATCAATAAACTTTAAATTCTAATGAACATTTAAAGACTGGAAAACATTTTAAATATCCAAAATAAATAAACAAAACAACAGAACCAACAAATCAAATGAATTGTGAGTCTGTGTAAACAAAATTATCCTTCAAAAAAAGGTTTAGTTGAGACCAAAGCACCAAAATGAAGACTTTTGTTGATTTATTGTGTCACTTTTATTGTTAAAATATGTTGATAAAGCTTTTAAATCCAAGTCACCCACCTGTAAATCCATCACCTTTAAAAACCTTGAAACCAGAAGCCAACATTTTATTCCGTCTATTTTTTCCATAAAACCCTGCAGTCAAATCACAGCTTGAAATTCCAACTCATGACTAATAACTTTCAGACATCCAGACATAATAAGTCTCTTTCTTTTAAGGCTTTCATCAGAGCAAGACCAAACTGTTGCTGCTCTCAGGATCTCGACCCAAGGCGGTCGTAGTATGTTTGGTGAAGTGCAGCGAGTAAAAAACCAATCTGCCACTCACACCTCTCCTTCACAGCCCGTCTCTCTCCAGCACTGCCACAACCTTGCAGCAATCAAATTAGCTGCACTCTCTTACCCAGAATATGTGGCACAGGAATGAGCAGTCTGACTATAATTGCTACCAACTAATAATGTTAACCTTTCTCTGGTATACGGGCCCTACTTTATTATCGGTGCAGCGCGCGGCGAGCGCGACAAGACTCGATGTGTCGACAAGCTGCAATCTCACACACCACCACTCTTAATAACAAGGCTCCCAGTAAATGTATACCTGCACAAATGTGTTCTAATGCCACTGGTGTCCATTTATGTCGCTGCATTTCTCTAACATGCATGTTCAGTAATTAAACCCCGGGTTTGTACGCATGGAAATGTGCATAAATTGTAAATATAAGGAGAAGTAAGAGATGTACGCTTCGTGGCATTCACAAGAATATCAACAGCACAAAAGAGATGTAAAAATAAACTTTCAGAGTTACATGCTCTATAAAAAGACATTTTAGTGGCTTATTTATATCAAACATTATTTACGTTTTACAGCAAAACATCGTTTACTTGTGTGTTGACCAGCAGATAACAATAAAGTTGAGATGTTTATAATTGTTGTGATATAAATAAATGTAGACAACAAAACTTCTTAACTATTATTAAGATTTGTGGTGAAAAATGTTTCTGTGTTGAAACAAAAATTCAAGTTTGAATCCAGTTTTTACTTTACTACAACACTAACACTGAACTCAACAATCTTACTTTAATAATAATAAAAAAAGTAAAATGTTTGGTTTCTTTTAAACTTTGGTGGACAAACCAAATGAGCAAACTTATCTTATATATATATATATATATATATAATGGCTTATTTGTTCATAAAATTGCATAACTGCCACCTACAAATATTAATCATAATCTATCCAATTAAAAATAAAGCTTTTATCCATTTGCAATGAGCTGTTTATTTTTCTTATTTTCCTACTAAAGCCTAAATGTACTTATTTATATCTATTTTTATTTATTTATACTATAGCCTTCTTATTATTTTAGGAAATATAAGATTTTGGTAATATTTAAGTCAATGTGTATAAATAATCATTATGCTGAAAATCATGTGACTCAATTAAAAACAATGCAGTTGTTAGTAGAATATTTTATCTTCTTTTGGTGAGGAATTAAATTAGCGAGCTTTGTTAGAATTGTGCTACAGATTAAAATGGATTCCATGAGTTTTATAGAGGCTAAATAAAATAAATCAATCAGTATTTGGAACAATTCCAGCCTAAAGAATCACAGTGTTTCATCATCTATTTACCATCAATTTTTGTAGAAAAGTAAGCAAATAAAAGGTGGTTCTTAAATCAAAACGTTGACCAGAACCTGCTCTACGTGGCAATCTAGAAAATTCTGACTTTCAGCTCAACAGACCTAGATTATCCATTAATCTCACTACCTCAGATTAGCTCTCAAACAAACAAACAAACATCATGTCGGGCTTCAATCCCACCACCGATACCTGCTGCAGTCGCTGAAGCTCTCGGCCATAACGGTTGACAAACCGGAGAATGTCAACAAGCAGAGTCCTGAGCTTCCCGCGCGGCGCGGTTACAGGCCGTAGCGTCCAGCTGTGACTTCATTACTGGGCTTAGTGGTACTGGAACACCCTGTGGTACCACTCTGATACGACTGTACGGATTAAAGCTGCACAATAGCTATCTTGCAGCGCATTCGTCATATTGGAGCTCCACTTAACCGTAGAGGATGTCATGTGCCGTACCTTAAACTCGCTCCTGCAGGGACTTCAACTCACTGAATTGGCTGAATAACATATTTTCTTTCCTCTGGTTGCATGATCCACCCTGTTTTGCCAGCAAGTGCGTGTGGCTCAAACTGAGCAGTACATTTTTTAAGAGGGCCAAAGTCATCCTTAGCTCCTGTTAACACAAACCCAGTGACCCACTAAATCATTTAAACAGCAATAATCACAGCAAACTAAAACGAAAGGAGGAAGGTAGTGCAGAGAGGATATATATATATATATATACAGCTCTGGAAAAAATGAAGAGACCACTTGAAATGAGCAGTTTCTCTTTATATGTTTGAGCAAAATGAACATTGTTCTTTTATTGTATGGACTTCTGACAACATGTCTCTGAAAAGCCAAGCAAAAATGTAGTATTTATTTGATTAAAATAATAAAAAAGATGCAAATAATGCAAAGAAAAGAAGTTCATATTTATTTAGAAGCAACAATACAAATGTTTTAACTCAGAAAGAGGCTTTCAGTGGGATTCAGGGAGGTGGGTTCTTCATTTTTTCCAAAGCTATATATATACAAATATATATAAATGTGTGTGTGTGGAAAAATTTTAAATCACTTTGCACGGAAGAAAAATAATGAAAAAAAATGTCCAACAGGAAATTACACTTTAGTGTCCCCTGCCATAAAACAAATAATAAAAATAAAAGTACACCAATAAGATTTTTCCATGTTTTCTAACAGACCAGTGAGAGAAATAAAAACAGCTTTGGTACATCTAGAAGCTTTAAATCCAACACAAAAACATACTAAATTACTGTCTATTATTGAGAGGTGACATTTAAACACATTAGGAGAGTCGATCAATTGAAAGTTGGACAATTTTAAACTTCAGTTGACTGATTAGTGCAAAATAATGGTTTTGTTTTTCCTTGCACTTGTGACATTTTGCAGCACGTAAAATGAAGGTCATAGATTCCCAAAAACACTTTCACTTTCAAACACCAACATCTCCCCCATTCACACGTCATCTTTAAAAATATGTCGACAAATAAGCAGCGAATGTACCGTGCATCATCATCATCCTCATCCTCAGCCACGGGGGGTTCTGCTCCCCAAACCACAGATTAGGAGTGAAGAGACAGGAGAGCGAGATCAGTGTTTGGATTATAATCTTACCAAAACATCAGGGAATGTCAGCGTAACTGGATTAAACAGAGCTAATGAAATACATAATGCATGTGAGATCTTATGGGGAGGAACTGAGAGATGAAAGATGGCTGAGGATTAGGGAGGCAAAACCTCCCAAAACAAAATCCAAAAGAAGCAAAGGGCAGAGCGGGGAAAGGTCGGGAACCCCTGCGCTCTTTTCCTTTTTCCTCTCTGGGATGGACAAAGACTGACACACACCTCTCCTTTTATTCAACCACTTGTGTTTAATTTAATCTAATCCTCAGAGTTTCATACTGCATCCATCAACAAGTCTTGGTCAGAAAAGAAAAAAGAAAAGCGAACCCAGAAGGGATTTTTTTTGTTTTTTGGGGGTTTTTTGTAAACCACGCGTGCCTGAAGATCACTTCACCCCTAAAAATGATTTTCACTGACATTTCCCCAATGCAGCAATGCGCGCTCCCAAAAGCCGATTTCCAGGGCAGAGGAGGAGGGGGAAGGAGAAGAGAGAGGGGGGCGTCCTCCTGTTTGGACACGGAGCGCGTGCGCACCGCCCTCTCAACAAAACTCTGGGCGGGGGCGCGCGCGAGCGGGCACGGGTCGGCCGACAGCCGCCAACCCCATTGGCTGAAGCGCAGCTCCATCTGCACACGTGACCTGCACTGCTTAGCTACAATAAATAAACTGCTACGAGGAGCAAAACGAGCTCAAATTGCCTCTAATTGATGCAACTTTCACTGGAGCAACGGGACGGAATTAAAAAGGTCGCAGGTGAAACAACCCGGACCGGGTTCTGGGTGACACCGAAAACTTACAGCTGAATACATTTTTTTTTTTTCTGTCTCCTTTGGACAGGTCCGGTGGGAGGCGGAGAGCGCCGCGCAAAAAGGAGAAAAAGCGCTTTAGAGACAGCCATTAGGTTTGCCACTCCACGTTCCGGTGCCGGTTTTGCCTCAGCTGGTCCAGGCTCCAGCTGAGGCAGCCGGAGGAAAACACCGCCACCGCCACACACCACAGCCACACACACGCGTCCACACCAATCCAAGCGGGCTTACCTACACAGTGAATGAGTTTGTGCCTCCAAGAGTCAAGTTCCTGCCGAAAGCCGCGCCTCTCTATCGTGCATTGCTGCCTTTTGCACAGACTCGCCATTTTCTATCGGCCCCTCCCGTGGGCGCGCACATACTGCTGGGTGCTTCTCTGCGCGCACGTCACCGGTGGATTTTATTCTAGGGCTGGGTGGAGAGAGATATGAGGAGGACGGGGCTGCAGCATCCCCCTTTCTATGCCGCTGTTTGTCCCACCCACCTAAACTGCCCCCTCCCCTCCGCGTCTCAGCATCTCTGCACGAGGATCGGCTGCCATTGGCTGCTTCCGTGGGATGTTTGTTTTAATGTACAGCCACGGAGTGTGCCACATGGGCGCCCGTGCGCAAATTTCCCCTTTCTTTTTTTGGCAAGGCTTAAACCTGCTGTATGTGTGTCAAAGGGCGAGGGTGTGCCGCGCCGGAGATTTAAAATAAAGTGTGCGCGTTGTTTAAATCAACAGATGGGTTTCACTCTACCTGCTCATAGGGGAGTGAAAACTGGAAATGTCGCACCTTTCCGAGCAAAACCTGGGCAGTAAAAGAGAAACAAAAACGAGTTGAAATGCATACAGGACACTTTAGTGCGAGGAAATATCATAACTCCACCTGTAATTAGTTATTTTATGATGGTCTTAAATGCATTTAGTGTAAAGCATATTTACAACAACAACTCTTAACTATATAACCTTTAAACATATTTATACAATCCATTGTTTTTCACTACGTCTGTAATGTTTAAACTTTGAACAATTTTGCGCTTTGTTGTCTGAAAAAGTTATAATTATCTACAGTAATATTAATAATATACGTTTTAAAAAATATAATGACAGTTGCTTCACAAGACTAAATTTAAACAAAGACATGTTTAAAAGTAGAAAAACCAGGAAAAAGTCCAACAAAATTATGTGAAGTAGTAAGAAAAACATAATCATTGTATATAAGATTATTATTATTATTATTATTATGAGATTAATTTCATACTCAACATAATCTGCATTTTGCATACCCTGATATAAAAATGTTTACAAATGAGTCTAATAACAGCAGTAATAATAATTATAAATAACAATAAATTATATTCATTTTGGACATTTCAGAAATAATCTACAAAGAGCTTCAAAGTATCTAAGAAAATAAAAAAATTTAAAAGCTGTATAATTTTAAAAGCAGAGGCACAAGTAGATTAATTATTTAATTTCCCTTTGGGATCAATAAAGTGTCTTTGAATCGAATTTAACTGAATTAAAACAATCAATAAAGTACAATTTAGTACTTACATCTCAATTAAATATTATTTTTCATTTCAGTGTTAATGGATCTGTAGTATAAGTCTTTATGGAACATATATCTTTTAATTTTGCTTCATTGTAGCATTTATTTTTTTTATTCCTCATCAGCATTAAAGCAGAAGTAAAATAAAATATATTATTTTAACTCAAGTGTTATGACTTGCTCCAGTTTTCTCCATTTACTCACAGAATCCATGAAAATATTTTCTTACCATCCTAAAAACTATGAATGTTAATAATGAACTTCTCTGCTGTTGATGCAATAATTTGACATGTTTACAAAATGTAAACAAAAATAATCTCTGTAAGTGATTACCAGAAAATCTGAAATAAACAAATAACTTATTGCTCCATCATTTAGGTTTTAAACGACCTGCAGCCAAACTGGGCATTCAGCTCATATAGTGGCATGTATAAACTCTAATTTCCAGTTTAAAAATCAAAGTTAAAAACATTTAATATGTTCAGATCTGAATTTGCAAAGTCTGAATAATTCAAATGGGATCATTATTAATTATTGTAAATTAATGCACAGTTTGTTTGTTCTTTGACCCACTTTTTGTAGAAACTCAGCATTTAAACAACATTTTAAGTGGAAACCCAAACCCAGTCTAAAATTTAAATTTAGTTTTGTGTCATGAAAATACCTTAGATTGGATTTAACAACATATGTAAGTTTAGATGGTCTTTAGAAAGATGGACGTTTTAATCCACCGGGATTTGATTCCTGTGCAAAACCTCGGTAATAAGAAACTTTTTGACATGCCATCAAACCATCAGAACTGCTAGTTAATGGTTTGTTTCTGCATCTTCCTTTACATAAAAAATGAAAATTTAAAAACATTGAACTTATTTTTAATTTGGGATCTGACCTTCCAGGTCAGAACAACAACTTCAGGTGGCACTGAAGTTTAAATTTCCATCTCTGATTTGAGAAATATCAATAAATACATACTGAATAGTCAATAATAGCGATTAAGGTTTTGGTTTATTCTTTTCCAAACCAAGTTTGGAGAAACCTCAACTGTACAAAATAATTATTTCAATCTGGTTCAAGCACTAGCAGAGTCGGGCTAATTTTTCTTTATTTGTTTTTTACATTGTAGTAAAAATAAAAAAATGAAAAAAAGAAAAGAAAAACATAATATTTCATTGTTTAATTAATTAAGTGAGCCACAGACCCAAAGACCTAATTGTGGCTCCAGAGCTGGTGGTTTCAGACCCCTGGAATACCAGATTAAATCTGACTAAAACTCTGAAGGTAGAGGATTAAACAATTTCTGTGCCAGTACATATCATAACTAATATTTTTTTTTATTATTTCTTGAGTAAAAGGGCCATAAAAGAGGCCAGGACTTGGGGCCCAGGCCCCCACAAGCCTCCCATCTACAACCGCCCATGTGTTCAAGTTGAAAATGTAATTAAATGATTTAAACCTACATAACCCAAAGCCACTGGGTTAAAACAAAACATCAGCACACATTTGACACAAGGCTGATTTATTAAACCGAAATGTCAATGTAAGCTAAATTAGGTTGTTTAACTGAGTATTTCTGAAATGCAAAACATATTTATGCACTTTAGGACTGCTTGTTTCATCCAGTGTATACTAAGTTATAAAACTACAGTACTCCATTATCATATTGATATTCTATAACTACATTCATCCTTTTTAGATGCCAGAAGATAAAGTCTATTTCAGCAAATATTTTTCCATCAACACTGTTTATAACTAGCACAACGAAGACATTTCTGATTTTATTTCACTAAATTAAAACACTTGTTTTCTTTTCTGTGTCCCCACACAAAAGCTGACGTGCAACCTAAACGCATAAGGATGTAAAACAAGGAGAACAATGGGCCTAAAAAGCATGAGTCTGTGAAACTGGAATCAGGCTGTGACCCAGTGTGAGGGGATTTAAGGGTTTTCCCCCAGAGTAAAGAAATGAGGCCATCTGTGTTTTGTTTCATTTGGGTCACCTTGATAGTTTCACTAAATTAAAGCCTTCCTGGTGCTCAATCCATACTGCTTTCTACAGCCACCTCAGCGCAGCTGTTTTAGCGCATTTGGTAACCCATAAATCAAGTTCCATAAAACCAGCGGAAAGACGCGGGCCTAATCACCAAATTGAAACCAGAAATGACACCGAATCATTAAAGGGAATCTTGGTTCCGTTTTATAACCCAGCAGAGATGGTGGGAGGCACATAAAGAAAGACAAAAAGGCAAGGGCAAACGCTTTCACGAAGAAGCACTTCGGTTAATTAAGTCATTGAACCCGCTGCCCTCAGCAAAGATGTCTGCTGCGGAGGCTTGGAAACCTGCGGGCGCAGCCAATCAGCGCGAAGCTTGAGTTGAGGTGGGGCAGAAGCAGCCAATCAGAACGGGGATCTTTGGAAGACCACTGAGGCAATTCTTAGGAAGAAAACATGAAAGAGGGGGGAGAAGCGGCTTAATAGTCGCAGAGTGGAGCAGATGAAGTGCCGCGTTGTGTTCAGAGATGTAGAGAGAAGGAACTGAAAGTCTCTTTAATTAACCAGGTAAAGCGTCTCCTTTATTTCTCCAGGTGTGTGTGTGGGGCTGCGTGTGTGTGTGTGTGTTTTGGTGGCTGCCAGCGTCATGCCGGCAAGATGAGAGGGATTAGGGCACCGTTACTGTGGCAACATTAGATGGAGGGATACACAGCACTCCTCCCCTCTGTTCTGACACCGGGCCTGATCCAAAACACCAGGCCTGGACGTTTACTTCTCCACCGGGCTCATTTAATGATGCCTAGTTGGAGATGATAAAACAACAAAAACGACAATAAACGCATATTTTGATCAGATAGAAATCTCTCTTTGCATTGCTGAGGAAGCAGATGGAAATAAATGAGTAAAAATATCAATACAGAAATGAAAGAAAGCTGAATTTCTCCAAAGCAACCAAACATAATTAATAGACAATGGTCTGTAACAAATTGTAGTCAACAATATTTGAAAACAAATAATTAAATCAATAAATCGTATCCACACACGTTTATATGACATCAAATACGTAAATAAATACAAAATGTTTGCTTGGAATTTCAGAGACATGTTCATTTTACTCAAACATATATCTATAAAAAGTAAAATCAGAGAAACTGATCATTTATGTGGTCTCTTAATTTTTTTTCCCCAAAGCTGTATGTTACCTTAAATTGTTATGAAAATGCATCGAAGTAATTTGAATAAATTTGACTTTGCATCGTGTCTGACCCTTTGAAATAGGCTACTGTCTCTTTAAGAAGCTCCTACCCTTATTTGGCAGTTAAAAATACACTAGTTGGGCCAAATTCCCTTCGAGCTTCAGCTAATGTGAGAAGCTGTATGTCACACACTTTAATTTGGAAATTCAGAATTTGTTTAAGTTGAAACAGTTAAAATTTAAGCTGATTTTATGTCAGAAAAATGGTTATATGTGAATGTAAACCTGTTTCCCTGTAAACCAGAGGCGGCCCTTTATTTGTATATAGGTCCATTTAAATAAATATGTAGTCTGCATGGTGGTAAAGTTGAGTACAAATCCCAATCTGATTCTTTCTGCAAGGAGTTTGCATCTTCTCCCAGTACATGCCCAGGTTCTCTCCAGTTACTCTGGCTTCCTCACACAGTCCAAAAACATGGCCAGGTTCATTTAAATTGCATTCAGGTAATTCAAATTACCTGAGTGCAATTTAAATGACCTACCATGCATGGTTGTTTGTCCTGTGCATTTCTCATTTGGTAAAACTGTCACCATGTCATAATAGTTTGTTATCAGACAGATAATCTGTGAAAAGATCAATTTCCTCCACCTCCTCCTAGCGGCGTCTGAAGAAATGCACCATTCAAGATCAAAACAACCAATCAGATCCAGGAAGAGTGTCTTAGTGCTGTCAGTCATGCTCATGTACGCCAATAGCACGCCATAATGATGTGCTCATTAGCATGATGGCAAAGAAATGACTTTACTGGAAAACTGTATTTCTGCCGCCATTGGTAGCCATGCTAACCAGCCTTAGCATTTACGACAGGCTACACTATCTGGAAGAAGTTGTAGAATAGCATAGAGCAAAGTAGAGGTTGTGAGTAGCACGTACATAAGCATTATTAACAGCTTTAAGACCCTCCTCCTCATTCTGACTGGTTCTTTCCGTCCAAGCAGTGTATTTTTGTAGCTAGCACTGGGAGAAGAGGAGTTTTTTTCCCACAGATAAACTGTGACAACGTGGTAACAGTTTTAACAAATATGTAAAAAAAACATATGTATATATTTTTTAAATAAAAGTTACATACCACATTTAAGAAGTTGTTAGTGATTATGATTGCATCAGCTGGTAGCTGTTTAATATTATTGCATGATCATTTGTTTAGAATAGAGTAGAATAAATAATTACATTTGTGTTCCCATCCAGTTTTGGACAATTTTAATGCTTAATTGTATAGTTATAGTAATAATCTGAGTTCTGTTGCTCTGAAGGCACTTAGTCATATCAAAGTAACTAGCAACAACCCTTAATGTGTTGACAAAGAACCCTGCGTTGTGTGTGTAACTGTGAGGAAGTCAAAGATTGACGTCAGTGGCTCCTAATGATTTTTATTGTGTGTTATCTGTGCCAGAGGGACCCATGACCCTGACACGAGGATCCTTCACCTATTCCAACGGAGAGGAGTACCATGGAGAGTGGAAAGAAGGCAAGGTCCACCTGCTCCATCCCCACCCATCCTCCATCACCACTTTCATTTCAGAGAATATTTGACTAAGACATTAATGCCTCATTTGGGTCCAAGCTTAGGTGAATACCATATAATGAACTTTAATAGTTGTAATCTGCTGCAGCATACGTGGAGCTACGCTAGTTTCACTTTGACAACCTTAACATGTAGATGGGATGTGGAATTTGATGTTTCAGTTCAGTTGCAAAATAAACACCAACTCTGACAGGTCATCGGTAGAGCAGGGGTTTAAATTGACTAATCTATCACAGCAGTGTTAGCTTAGCGAATAGCAGCATTAGCTATCACTTATTAATAATCACAAAAATAAACATCAAGCCTAAAAACATAATACCATGACAGACTGAATGTTTATTTCTTTTTTTTAAAGGTTTTGTTGACTCTAGTGGCCTTTATTTGAAAGTAGTTCAACAGGAAATAGAGTAATGAGAGAGGGGGAAGACATGCGGCAAATGTCGCCAGGCCGGGAATCGAACGTGTGACCACAGGACTAAGGCCTCAATATGTGGGTTGTGCTTTGCCCCTACGCCACCGCAGCACCCCCTGAACGTTCTTTTCTTTGTGTGGGAAATGTTTGAGTGTTTTCGGTGTCAAATCCTGATATTGTGGCGTTGTTGTCAGTTGCTATGACAACAAGTCTGAGTGTGACAGAGAGCAAGAAAAAAAGAAGAATACCAGGGTTTTGAATTACTTTTCAGTGTTTTTTCTGCGTTATTTTCCCATTTGCTGTGGCGCACTGTGCTGAATTAATCATACCTACATCTCCAGGTTTCATTTAGTTAACGGTGTCGTTCCACCGCGGCAGCGCGGCTATTCATGGCATGTCAAAGAATCGTCTTTTTGCCCTCAAGCGTTGAGCTGAAGCGCAAAATAACATGCCAGGAGTTCATAGAAAACTACATTAAAATCTATTTATTTTAGACGTCTAAACATCAGTGGGTCTGATGTGCTCAACTTGTCAAGTTTATTTATGTAGCACATTCAGCAACAAGGCAGTTCAAAGTGCTTTACACCATAAAAACATCACACACTCATCAATTATGAAACCAGGAATAAACATTACAGTTTGTCAAATATCGTCCTCAAAATAATCAAGCAAACACCAAATATGTTGGTCAATATTTAACTCACTACTAATCAAACACAACTCTAAACAGGTGGGGGTTTAGCTTTGATTTAAAGGAACTCAGTGTTTCAGGTGTTTTGCAGCTTTCTGGAAGCTTGTTCCAGATTTGTGGTGAATACTGCTTATTATGATCCATCACATAATCTCCAAATATCCTCTACTGAAGTTTATGTTGAAACAAAATGAGGAAATGTTTAGTGAATGTGAATGCTTTGCAAGGCTCTGTACATTAAAACCAAACATTACACAGGTTTTTGTGGTAGTGGACAAACTTTGTGATGCTATTTCATTATGAAATCCAGAATCATATAAAGATGAACAGTTCACCAGGATTTACCTT
Source organism: Brachyrhaphis roseni (assembly GCA_903066815.1). Lineage (NCBI taxonomy): Eukaryota > Metazoa > Chordata > Actinopteri > Cyprinodontiformes > Poeciliidae > Brachyrhaphis > Brachyrhaphis roseni. The sequence continues at coordinate 8,672 of CAEFZY010062767.1, read as the reverse complement.
TTTTAACTTTTCTGTTGTGATATGGTTGTTGTTGGGGTTTTTTTCATCAGTGTATTGCATTGTGTAATATTTTACAGCATTTTGGTGCAGTTTCAACCCGTTTTTAAAAGTGCTAAATAAATAAATTTGACATTGATATTTTAGGATATTTCATCAAACATTTACAACGCTCATTTCTTTAGTGATTATATTTTAAAAAGGAGCTTCTTAAAGTGCATCTTAAGAAGTTAAGAAATATCTTAGATGTTGGGTTTATAAGATGTCATTTGAGGAAAGCAAATAGTTACTATTATTTTGTGTTCATAAACAGAATAAAGGTTTTGTACATCTCAAACTGTGTTTTTTAAAAATCTAAAGTTAGTGTACAACAATTCAGTCGTGGTTTGCTTTTTTTGACTAATTAAAAGCAATAGAATATAAATATCCTCTATTCTATTGTGCCTTTAAAGTTAGTGTAAAAATTGACATCTGCAACCTAATATCTCTTCCATGTAGTTGATTTCAATTTAAAAATGGTCGTAGGGTGCTGCACGGTCGGCTGCAAACACAAGGATGTAATTTTATTTTAGGACTTTTAATGAGGAAAGATGGCGGCAGAGGAAAGATCGCGGAGGAAAGCAGCCGTTAAACATAACGAGTGGCAGCTGTCAGTCATAACGACCGTCAGCCCTCGGTGTAATGTGTTTGTACAAGGTAAGAAGATTAACGTTCACATAACTTATAAGTAAGTACGATTAGAAATATATAAAATATTACATCATGGAGAAGGTACTCGTCTAACCATTGGTAACCATGGAGACAGTGCCGCGCCGTCATGTAGCCTAGCAGGTATGGAAAAAACTGGTTAGCATCTCGTCTTTTGAACGTTTTTAATGCTGCTTCGGTTTAAGGGGAATGTCATATATAACATATTGATATAAATCATGTGGTGTGAATTAAGACAAAGTCGGTGATTTGATCAACACGTCAGGAGGGAGGAGATGTGGGTCGGTTTCTAAGCTAGCTGTTTCCAACTTCTGTAAGTACCGCCGTCTATGAGCCCCAACCAGGTGTGTTACGTTCCCAGACAAATTAGCTCGACTCAAACAAGCAGAAGCTATGAATAAACTGGCAAAATTAACTTTGGAAAACAATTTCAGTCGCTCTGTTGAATCGCAGGTGTCTTTGGAGCCGCTTCGTGGCACTACTTGAATCATATTTGCACTTTCCAGGCGCCATCTGTCATAGATGATGAATGATTAAGTGACGTAGTTGCAAAGGACCAATAGCTGAAACATTGTCCATATTCTATATTGAATAATAAATAAATTACACCCAATGAGAACTCCTTGGTTTAAGTTGAAGTTCTTAAAATCTATTCAATTACATTGTTTGTCATTTTGCTGCCATAGTTTTTTGAAGCTGACAGTTGTTTACCTTAATAGCCGTTACTGGCTCGTGGCTAATTTAGATACATATGTTCAAAGTCCCACCTGCCGAACCACTGGATAGCTTTTTTAATTATAGTAGCACTGAGCTGATGACCTGAATTTCTATCTAGAGGATATTGGTTAGAATAAGTGGTTAACAGAGGATACCAGTAAACACGATAAAACACAGTTAACTGTGGCAGCTTTTAATTAAAGTCGAGTTTCATTTTAGACTGGAGAGTTAGGATGAAGATGTGTGTACATTAGCTGAGTCCCTGTAGGAAAAGCTACTTTTAAATAAATCTGCACTCGCACACAAACAGATTGTGTTTTACAGCAACCAGCAGCAACAGCCAGAGTAAAAAAAGAAAAGGTGACAAACTGAAGTCAGTAACTAATCTGCATGGAGAGACCATCTGGTGCCACCGAGCCTTCAGAGACGCTGCATCGCACTACCTGAACTCATATTTGCACTTTGACTAAAACACTGAGAAAACCTTTGAGGTAAGGTTAAACAAAGAACAAAAGTTTGGCACCTCGGCAGCTCAAACACCGGAGGGAGAAACATATGCTCTGCGCACAATTAACTAAAACTGCTAAACTGGTTTGGCGGCGATTCATCGAAATGCTTCATTACTTTTGTTTTCATGTCAGCACAATTGAGATTTGTTTTGTTTTCTGGCACGGAGACATGTTGGGTTCACAAATCGCTACCGGTTTGAAACAGCGTGGATTTCCTTTGCCATCATGCATCTTGTAGTTCATCCCTTTAACTTTAAATTACAATAAATATGTACATATTTAACACTTAATTTTATACGTCAAGCACACAGGAAGGTCTCACCCCTGAAACTCTGCAGTGATAAATGGTCTTTGTTCGAAAGTGTGCAGAAGTCAGACCTTCTTCAGATTTATTTGTCCATCTTCTATGGACATATTTTATAAAAAATGTGTGTAATATGTCTTTTTAATTTATTCATGTAAGATCTTTGCATATTGATGAGTGTTAGTAATAATTTCCTCTTTGTTTATTGGTCAACTATTTTATTGTCAGCTCAACATTTAACAGCCGTAGTTTGATTTGCCGTAGTTTTATGGGATTCGGTGAATGTGTTTAGTGATGTGGAAGCATTGCGTAGGCCGATGGACTGGAGGTAAGAGTTTCTGTATGGACGTGAGTCGATGTGACCTTTCTTTCACTTTTCTCACGCTACAACCTCAAACGTCTTCGGGATTGTATGAGACACACCAACAGAAAGAGGCGCAAGGTTGTGGAGTGGCTGGAAAATAGTGCTGTCATGATCCTTGGGTCTTTGTGTTTTTGGTTGTCACTTGGTGTTTAAGCAGATTGATTGGGGTTGTTTATTATACATCGTTAAGGATGTTCTGTACAGTGTTTTTGTATTTTTCTTCAGTTCTGCTCTATGTTTTTCAATTTCAGATTCATTCAAGTCCCAAATGACTTGAATAAATATGTGATTATAAAAAGACAAAAACTAAAATAACTTTTTGATGCTGTAAATGTTCAATACACTTACAGAGCAATATGTAGCAGAGTAATATTACTGAGGAGAGTAATGTATATTACTCTAAGTGCATTTCTTTCTACCTAATACTAAGATTTCCCAACCAACAGAGGAGAGAAAATGTCAGCACAGATTCGATATATGATCTATAAAATAGAGTAATTGTTGACTTATCAACCTGAAACTCTGCGAGTTTTCTTAGTCTATGGCTTTTCTGTTTTTGCAGGTGGGTAAATTTTAATTTATTATTCAAAATAGTCCCAAGATATTTGTAATTTTCTACCAACTTATTCTGGCATGAGTCTTTAGGGTAACAGATTATTTGAAGGGGTGTGCATTAGACTCACATGAATATCATAAACATGACATAACACCTGTCATGAACACGAAGGAGTCTTAATGAATGTTTATGACTGTTGTCATGATGCATCAGTCGGTAAATAATGACACTTTTAAAGCAAAGTTGCATTAAAAGTCCATCAAAAACATCAAATGTCCATTAAAAGTGTCATTATTTACCAAATGACACGTCATGACAACAGTGCATCTTGTTGTGCCTAAGACTGTCATGTCTTATGTACAACCCTTCAAATAAAGTGTCACCATCTCTAGTTTCTGGTCCAGTTTAATTCGTTTGTGTACTTTTCAGCTTCCCCTTTGTTTATTGGTCAACTTCCATCTGTTTTCCTGCTCAGGTTCTTCCCAAGCTGCATTGATTTTTCCTAATTAATCATGCATCCACCTTCCCAGCAGTTATAAGTCTGTCAGTTTCCTCGCTGTATTGCCAGATTCTCTGATCTCCTTTATACGTTTTCTCCTAAACGTTGTTGCTCAAGCTGATTTGAATATTAGAGACCTGAACATAAAGCCTTGTAGAGCCTGGGGTGTGTTTGTTGTTTGCTCAGATTTCTAATTGCCAAATAGTACAAGGTTATCCTGGTTTGCCAAAACTTCTAGAGAACTATTTAGATTCGGTTTCCATTAGTTATTAAATAATATGACCAAAAACACGGTTTCAAAGTGATTTATGATCACATTTGTAAACTTTATTTCAGTATTTTTCACCTCCTAAATGTCACAAAAACAGCAAAATGTTAGTGCCATTTTACCTGTAATGTTTATGTTGACATGTTCTGTATAATAGTTCTCGCTAATCTGCGATATTTGATTATGTACAGCACCAGATATCTTTAGAAAAGGTGAACAGCCTGTGTGTGGGATCATTTTGTATTTCTTTAACTACTCAAATTGAGAGTTTGAATAGTTGGGAAGAAAAAAAAATATGTCAGTTCTGTGTTTTCATCTCCTAAAATATTACACAATAGTAGAATAATTATATAAATCACAGGCATGCTCCTTTGTGCAGCTCCAAATATATACACACCTTTATTTTCTGCCAGGACTTCATTTTGCAGCACCTCATTTGCTTTTCCCTAAGAAGCTATTATTTTCTGCCACATCCAAAATATGTGTGATGACACATCCTTTTCTTTTTGAGCGTGAAATGTTGAATTAACACTGTGAACAGTAATATGTTATTGTTCGAGCTTGTGTGTGTTTTTTTTGTGCGGTGTTCATCAGGAACACAGACTGTCTCTGTGTCTTTGCATGCAAAGTCACTGTTTGCACACAAACATGTAGGTGTGTGTCAGACAGAGGTCTTCCATGTCATATGAATAATTCAGTCAAGTGCTGGCTCAAGACGAGCCCGGGAGCTATCAGGTTACAGGAAGTAGGACCGGTACATCCACAGCAGCCAAGGCACAGCCAGTAGTCATTTACTACTGTTCTTTGCCTGTGCGGTCATTTAACATCTATGCATTACCGCTATTGATTGACATAAAAGCCGGACAAATTCAGCTAAACCGTAATTAGCCAGAGACCATGACCCAACATGAGCTAAGAGAGAGGCGTTATAAAGAAGCTGAGAGACAGATTAAGTTTGCTCCAAGGGGACCGAACCAAGGAGATGAAGAGGAAATGGCTGTCCCTTGCTTCAACAGTCTGTAAATAATGTGTGCTTTGAGCGAAAAATAAACTGTTGCATTCATTGTGATCCGTAAACTGCTGCCACTTGATTTTATTATATTCAATAACCCCATTTGTATTTGACGCATCTGTTGTCACGCTTTGTGGAAGACACTACCGATGGTGTTTGTTGCCAGATGATTGCACTCTCGCTGACACTTCATAGATTGTTGGATTTAAGCAGCCAGTCCATGAAATGTCTGCCAGAGGCTGCTGCTCACTTGTCAGGGCTCATGCATGATGGAGAGTTGGACTTGAAATGCTGTTGGCCTTCTTCCTCAGCCATCCTGATCTCTGCACCAGCATTTATGGACGCAGGGAGTATCAGGAAGGAAGGACTTTGAAAATGGAGGGCAGAGCTGCCAAATCGCTTTGCCAAATCTCTTGTGAAAACCCTGCTCAGATTAGGCAGAGAGCAGCTCTTTAAGCAGCCCTGACAGATGGACTGCCTAATTTACTTTGCCATTAGCTGGGAGCAATGGACAATGCTCACTGGCCTCTACCCGTCTTTACCCTTTGCCAAGGACCCTCCTCCAGTAAATCCTGAACTGCTCTTAGCTCTCTCAAACCCCACCCTCCTAGAGCTTGCATGCTCTTCTTCTCAGTTTCATGGGACTTTGTGAGCTCTCTCTAAATCCCATTCCTCTAGGAAGATACCAGGTCATCCTCTGCACAGTAATGGACTCGCTCTCTGTGATTGTGTTGTAGACAGTAGCGCCTGCAGCTGAGCGCACCTTGAGATTTTCTTTTTATTACCTAACCCTCTTTAATATAAACAGAGTTGTGGAGAAAAAAAGATTGTGTCAAAACATCTTGTCACACATATGTCCTAAACCTAAATGTTACTGGTCGGTTTATTTTTTGTTTATTTGGCAGCTTGGTGATCTTTTTGTAAGCTAAAAATGAACACGTTTTAAGTGTAGTTCTATAAATGTAGTGTAGTTTATAAATATCTCACCTGAGATTTTTACTGTGTGTGCGGTTCAGGCCGGTCACTGGTTTTGAGTTTTTTATGTATGTGTTTTCATGAACTGAAGAGCTGACCCGAACTGAAGACGGGTCAACTGGTTGACCGACCGTGACATCTGCCGCACTCTGCCGGAGTGTTAAACAGTTAAATCTAGTCAAAACTTTCCCAAAACCAAAAAATAGTAGAAATGAAGCAAACATTGTTGTTTCACCTCCTTTTAATGTGTACATATAAAAAGCAGTTAGTGTGGAAGTTAAACATGTGCAGTCTTATTCTGAATGTAGAGGCACCTACTTTCACACCATTCATAGTGAGACCCTGGAGGTCCCATGATGACATTGTACGAAACAGTTTCTTAGATTTTCCACACCATCAAATGGCAACATTTAATCAGTTTTTTGCAATGGCCTTTAATTGCAAAAATAGCATTCTATATTCCAACAACAAATGGTATAAAAAAAATTTCTAAGCTTTTAATATGTCCTGTTGTCATCCTTGTTGCCTAAAATATGAATTATTTTTCACAGACTTGTGCTGGCTGAGTAAGAGCTGAAGATTCATGGCTATGATTTGTCTATGGTTTTGGTTAATGGGCAGTCTGTTAAATGAATAAGAGGAAATAGAATATTACATATGAAATCACAGCACATAACCTCTGTATGCCAAGCAGAACCCAAACCTCAACATGACCGGTTTGCAAGGCTTTATGCTCCATAAAAGACAGCAACCTTCATCTGTGATTCAAGCACTAACTCAGCAGTCTATTCATACATCTACTGAAGATCTGTGTTTATTACTCTGGAACCATATTTGTCCTTTTTTATAATGTGTCCAAGGTAAAACTGTACATACCCAGATAATATATAAAAAAGTACATAAAGAGGCTCTTCCTAAATGGAGGAGTTTAAGTTTCTTGGGTTTTGTTCACTAGTGGGTCAGGAGATAGATAGATGGATTGTTGGTGTTTTTAATTTTACAAAAAAATATTTTAGAAAAGGCAGAATGTGTTTTTGAAGAACTTTATAAAAACCCTTTAGTGGTTAATTAATCTTACAAATAATCTGCTATTTTCTATTTCCTGCTCTTCCCAAAGACTTGATTTTTGGTAAAGTTTTGTGAAATAAGATTAGATTTAAAGGGAAGGTAATTTTATTTAAATAGCACATTTTCAGCAACAAGGTAGTTCAAAGTGCTTTACATGAATTAAAAGGCAATACAAACAAAGCAAGGTGGCCTGTTATGTATCCTTGAACAGGTTAGGATAGATCTGTGGCCTATACAAAACATATTCATTATATTTTTTGCACAAAATCATTTCTAGATATTGAGATTTCAGCCTGTTCTGTTCTGCCTGTTTTATGCCGTCTTGTCACTTTAAATCCAAGTAAGCTGCTGCTGCTGGCTACGCCCCACAATATGGAGCCATTTTAATTTCAAATAAATGAATAAGTATACAAACGCACTTCTTTGAAGAGCAGAAGTATAGCCTTCTGCACAACCAAGAAGAATACAGCAAGTGGTTTCAGGATGGTAAATCAACAACAAAACACTCGTCTTTTCCAGCAGCCATTGTACAGTGGAAATAGCAGTAAAACCTGCTCGTCAAATGTGCTGGAGCTTCGCTGGGATTGCTGAGTAACGGGCAGCGTCTGCTGATTTGTGTTATTTTTTTAGAAGCAACAGAAACCAAAATGGAAGAACAAAAGCATGCAACATGTGAATTTTACATATTAGGTCTCCTTTAGTGATTTTCGTTTTTGAAAAACAACATATTTATATTTAGTTTTGGTCCTGCTATGTTAATAACGAATAGATTTACTCATTCTTACCGTACTAGCTCCCCATTTGTTTTTATAAATGTTGCTTTTTATTGTGCAACTTGCCGCAGGTCTGCGTCACGGCCTGGGTCAGCTGATCTTCAGCGATGGGACTTGCTTCACCGGACAGTTTGAGAACGGCCTGTTCAACGGCTGTGGCGTTCTGGTGTTTCCTGATGGCTCCAGGTTCGTGCCTCACCGCGTGTCCCTTCATGAATTACAGTATATTCTTTTTTTGGATTATAAAATCATTAGGATTGTGCTAGATTAATAGAGTGTTTCCTCTTCTTATTGTGTTAGTTATCTGCAAGTTTTTCCATTCAGGTTTTTGCTAACACAATGCCAGATTAGAAAGACATCAGCAAAGATGTTAGAGAAGCAGCGGCTGCTGATCTGGTAGTGGAGGTTCACGGTTAAACTGAAAGAAGGATCGCTTCGTTGCAATACAAAAATGTCAAACTTTGATATTAAGAAAAACACGTACTGTGAAGAGATTTGTGGCTGATCCAGAACAAAAATGGGTTTATACAGATAAAGGCATAACGAGAAAGGTTTCTGTTAGACAAATTCATCGGAATAAGACAGCAGCTGTTAAAATGCCCTTACAAAGCAGCAAACTGTTATTTGAAGCTGCTGGTGCCTCTGGATCCTCAAGGTGGAGGATCCTCCAGAGGCTTGCTGTGCATGAACCGACTATTCAGCCCCTAACCAGAACTCACTAGCAGAAATGGTCGCAGTGGAGCCGAACATGAAGATCAATTTTCAAACAGACTTGTTCACTGATGACTGTGTGCAACCCTGGATGGTCCAGATGGATGCAGTAGTGGATTGGTGGTGCATGGCCACCACATCCCAACACGGCTGTGACGTCAGCAAGGAGGTGGTGGAGTCATGCTTTGGGCCGAAATCATGGGGAGAGAGA
>CAEFZY010062765.1:0-32271 GCA_903066815.1 Brachyrhaphis roseni | reverse complement strand
CTCTTCTTTCTCTCCCCCTAATTTTTATGTTTTTTTTTTTCATTTTAAATATTTTTTTTATTTTTTTTTTTTTTTTTTTTTTTTTTTTTTTTTTTTTTTTTTTTTGCAAAAGTTGCAATTTTCTGTTCAAGTAATGGCTATAAAAGAACTGTCCTGTCGTTGATTATCTTTAAATTAATTTTACATGCGAAGGCCAACAAAATAATAATTAAAAAAAACATCAAATGAAATATATGACAACGTTCTGCATAAAGTATTTAACTTCATGCTTCACCAAGTTAAATGCAACGTGGGTTAGCTACTTCAATAGTGTTTTATGCCTTAACGTTTACTTTTCAACATTAATAGCAAGACTTTGGAATTGATAGGAAAAAAATAGAGAGAGAAGGAAGAATCAAGAGTCTTAATTTTCTCTGAGTCTTCATTGGTTTGGTAGTCTGAATTTGTCTGTGTTTGGTTTGCATCTTTATGATTTCTTTTTCATTACCTTTTATCAGATTTGATGCTTATTGGCCTTAAACAGACTCCAGTTGCCTTTTGATTGTACCAGTGTTATGATCCTCTGCACTTTGATTGAAATTGTCGCTCTGTTTTGTAGTTTGTGTGTTTCAGTGTTAATTTGTGGATTCCTGTGTTGGTTTTACTGGATTTTACTGGTGTTCCGGTTTTTAGTAATTTTTTTTTTTTTTTTTTACGATCTGTTTATTTTAGATCAGCTATTTTCTCCTATTAGTTTTTCTACAAAACTCAGTTTAGTTTTCAGTGTCCTGCACTAATCTGTTAATTCAGCAGCGTCAACACTTTTTCTCTCCTGTTCTATCAAATCTTCTTCCTGCTCTTTCCATCCCCTCTCCATGAGTGTTGCTTTGACTCTTCCATCCATGTTTGAGAAATCCGTGGGTGCCTAAACGCAAAGCTCCGCCTATTTCCACCAAGCTCCTCCTTGGAGCTGCAGTTGCCGCCTCACAGAGCAGCCCTTTCTCTTAAGTCCCCCACCCAGCTCCTCAGACTAGCAGCAGCAATTAGCAAACACCTGGTGGAACTGCACCAGGTGTTTGCTGAGTTGAACTCATCATACTTCTCAGTGAAACGCTCCTGAAAATGTTGCTAAAGACTTAATGGAGAAAGGTTGTTGTGCTTACTTCCTGAAGGGAGAGGAAAGGTGTTGGAAAGAGCAGGAGTTTCTTAAAGAGACATACACCCAATTTCAATGCATCAGATTGCAAAGTCATTTTTTAAACCTATGTTTTGCAGATGCAGCATTTTTATAACTACTGAATGTAACAGAGTTACTTGATTGTGCTGTAAAATTGCATTATGTGACATAATATCGTCCTTCAATTGATACGTTTCATATGATCCTGCCTGACTCCTAAACTACTTCAAACTTTCACATCAACTAATTGGCTAATTATTATTTGTTACTTGTTTTGAAGTTATAAATATAAAAGCAAGTCAGTCTATAAGAACAATGAAGGCCACAGTGTGACTGCTGAGTGTTTTTATGGAGTTAGATAATAAAATCCACCCTGCTCTAAAGATATTTCAGAATGTGAGGCAAATCATAAATTTAACAGAAGTTTCTAAATTGATTTTGATTAAAAAAAAAAGAAGAAAACTTTAAAACCAAAGTTTTAGTTTAAAAAAATAGGTGGGTAACTAAAAAGCAGCTTGATACATACAAGTTTACAAGACTTGGCAACTGACTTGAAGATGGACGCACTAATTCATAATTACACAGATGAACTGACTTTTCATTCCTTTCAGCTTCTTTTTGTTAAGTCCAGTGAGTTAGGCTTTGTGAAATGATGAACTGCGAACACACATGTCAGCGTAATTCAGACAGAGTGTCTGCATGCGTACTCTACGTGCTGCAAATTCTCCGTGCACGCTCCTTGTGGTCTGGCAGCGGCGGCTGCATGGCCAGAGTCACGCCCCCCCCAGTGCAACGCTTGTGGGAATGCGGCGAGTTCGGTCGAGCCCAGCTCATAAAACACTGCGCCCTGGCACTGTCCTGCTTCCCCTGCAGACAGGGAAGCAGCGACCAATGGGGAAGCCACACAAGGCGGCCGATGTGGAGCGACTCTCCTTTCCAGTCCCACACATGTCGCAGCTCAGCTGACCCAGGGGTCGGGACCTTTTGGCCTGCGGCTGTGGCAGCAATCCCGTCTCTGTGACCAGTTTCGTTTCAACTAAATGGGGAACAGTTCGCTTGTTATGAGAGATACTGCTGTTGTTTTCACATGGCTCAGCAATTCACGCGTCTTGGTAATCGATTAACCTTGTTTTCTTTTCACCAGTCAGTGGGACTGCTGAATGTGACATAATCTTGGTTTGGAATGTGACAGATACAGTGCCTTGCAAAATTATTGCATTCCCTCGCAATGATGTATTTCCTAGTCAGTTCATGTGGCATTTTGAATACTGAAAGTCTTTATGGAATAAGGTTTTTATAAGGCTTTTACATACTGTATATATATAAATTCTCCCACACTCAGCTCCTTCAGACTAGCCAGCAGCAATTAGCAAACACCTGGTGGAACTGCACATCTGCTGAGCTCATTATGCAAGCTATTTCTCAGTAAAACGCTGGTAAAAACATTGCTAAAGGGTTAATAGAGCAGTGATGACATCCTGAAGGTGGAGTTTCAGAAAGAGCAGAAGTTTTTAAAGAGACAGGGGCCCAATTTCAAGGTGTTAAATTACAAAGTAAAATTTATTTTTAGTCATATCTGATACATATGCAATCTTTATAACAACTGAAGTTAACAGTGTCGCTTGATAACACAATAAATTGGTTCTATGTGCCTGGGAAACACAATTCTGCCCCTTTAAATTTAAGTGCCTTGCCAAAGGACAAATCACTGTAGTGGATGGGGCAACTGGAGTTGAACCTGCAACTCTCCACCTTTGCACAAGCGAAAAGATTTAAGTTTTTTTTTTTTATTAAAAATCTGAAGTGTGGGTCTGTACTTCTGTATCCTATCCCATTTACTTCTTCATCCCGCTGGACTCATTGGTGGTTGCACACAAATGAATGTCATGCTCTTCAGATTTGAATTAATAATCAAAAAAGCAGACAAAAATATATATATTATTTTACTTTCGCTTAAAAATTATGCACATAAAACCCAAAAAATTACTTTTAGGAAATGTACAAAAATCAAAAATAGCGACTCCAACCAATTTTCTCCCCACTTTACTTTTGGTTAAAACTTAAAACTTTGGTTTTTCCTCATGACACATTTTTAGTCATAAAATCTTACCATCCTTTTAAAAAAATTCAAAGAATCTCAAAGCCCCACATCTACTAAAAACCGAGCTGTTTTAAGCTCTTCAGTATAAGGAAGCAGAAGTCGACTGAAAGTAGATTGGAATTGGAGCTTGTTTGTGACCTTTTGTTCCAGTAGAGGTAGCAGAAGTGACTCTGCGGTTTGCTGATGGGTTGCACTGTGAGTGAGGGTGGAAGTACCTCTGCCCCGTCAGTGCACTCTGCGGGCCAAGCTCCCACACTTTCACAAACACACACACACACACAAATGGTACGCCTGAAAGGCGCTAATTAGAAGCAAAAGTAAATCAGCGGTTGTTGGATGCTTTATGCATCATTACAGCCCAGGGAGAAGCTTTCTGCATGTGTAGATCATCCCTGACAGATCTCAGTTTCCATGAAGAGGCTAAATCTAGACCGTACTGTACCCGTACATACAGTCACACGTGGTTCAAACAAGCCGCTTTGTTTTCGCAAATCTACCTGGAATGCATATTTTTTTACAATCATTTCTCGTGATACACCGGGTGATTCTGGATTTGTTTGGACGCAGTTTGTGTCTGGTGGAGAAACGCTGGCCTCTGCCGCCGGCTCCAAAGAGGGGTGGGGGTGGGGGGTGGGGGGGTCTTCAACAATTCCCAGAGGTCCCTGAAACCCAGTCGGCTCCGGCGTTGTCCTTAGCCACGGCTGCATTCTCTGCTCTGGGCCGCTGCCATGCCCTCAAACCCTTGGAAGGTCTTCTTCCTGCAATAAATGTCACAGCGTTCACACACAAGATAGATGATAGTTGCAGCCCTGAGCCAAATTAGATAATCTAAAATCAGCAGCAGCTTCATGCACCTTCCGTCTTGCTGTGATCTACCCCCCCCAACCTCCTGTCACTTCGCAGGATGTAGTCTGCAGCACAGAATCTGTGCAGACGTGTCTGAGTGATGCCGTTCCTGTCGTGTTTGCATGTGAGATTTGTAAATGAGGGTCGTAAATAACGCGTGTAGATGAAGGATCCATTTCTGGGTCTGGGTTATTTACTGCGTCATACAGTATATAGACATTTTCCAATTCCTTAACTTGTGCTTTGCATAGGAAGACATAATGAGCATCAACAGTTATAAAGAATATTTAAATATTTGTATTTTAGAGTACAACATCTCCTTTCAGCTGCATTCAGTTTCTCCCGTTATCAAATTTGACACATGAATGAATCAAACAATACACTGTTTTAGATATATTATAGTAAGAGTATAAGTAGTTTATTAATCCCAATTCTTGAAATAGCTTGATTTTTAAAAAGTGCCTTGTAAAGTCAAATGTAAATAGTAATACAAGAAAATGCTTAAATATACATCTTTATGATGGGAAACTGGATGGTTATTTGTGTTGGATAATTTATGTTTAAATCAAATATTGAATTTTTATTTTCAGTTTTTTTATGTATCACCTCCGTACATATTTTAGACAGAAGTACAATTTGACTCCAACAATCACATTTTGAATGCTTTAGGATTATTTCAAAAATAATAAAACGTGTGTTAATTTGAAGCTAGTGAGGTCTTTTGTTTCGTTTTTACAGTTGGCTGTCTATTGTTAATTCAGTGTCTAATATGCATGGAAACAAATGTGCATCTTATTAGTGGGGATTTTTTATTTATTTATTGGCCTTTCCTGTCATTTTGATAGCCGGTATTTTATCAAATTGATATTTACAGTGTGAGAATGAGGCAACAAAAAGCTTCACTACATGTCTGGTCTTAAAGCCGCCATGCTGTGAAAAACATTGTCCTTTGCAGATTTCTTCTGCTTTTGCCTTTTCCCCCCCACGTTTCAGATCGTCAGAAATGTTTAACTATCAAAGTTAAACTGATTCAAAAGTCAGTTCTCAAATTGTGGTTTTGATTAAAAAAAGACAAAAAAAATAAAAGAGCTTCTCTAAACAATCTGACCGTATGTTTACAGTAATTACAGCCTGTATCAGTAGTCGTGCCACACTTGGTAGCAAGAGCTGCAATATGTTCATGATAGCTGGCAATTAGTCCGTGACACCATTGTTGTGGTGAAACTTTGGCGCGCTCTTATTGGCAAAGTTGTTTTAATTCAGCCACGTCAGAGGGTTTTCCAAGATAAATGACTTTTTCACGACAACAGCATCTTAATCGTTCTAAAAGAAGGGACAACGGTTCGTATCGTTGTCCGTCACCATAACTCTAATGAGCCTAATGTTTATGGCCAGACATTCTTCTTCCGGATATTTTGGTTGAGATCATAATTCAGGGTTTCATTAATCATTGCACAATGTTATGTTCCTAAAGCAGCAACGCAATTCCAGGCCACAATACTATCAACACCATGACTGACTGTAGGATTGATGTTCGTTTTCTGCTCGGTTTTGAGCCAGAAGTGACGAGACACACACCTTCCAGTTCCAGTTTTGTCCCATCAACTCAAAGAATATTTTCCTAAAAGCTTTGGGGGTCAACATAAAGTCCTAATGTAAAACAACTTGACCAATGTTGACTAAAAACACCAATGTCTCTTTGGGTGACATTGGTTTTCAATAAAACATTTTTCTCCAGTCTCTCATTCTTTAAGTTATTTATGTTCTTGGTGCTTTTTTGACCTCTTGGATGAGTTATTGATGTGATCCTGAAGTAACTTTTAAAGCCCAATTCATCCTGTGAAGGTTCACCTTTATTCTTTGTTTTCTCCATCTGTGCCCAAAGGTTATCTAGTGTCCCAAAACACGTTAAATAGCTTAGCAAAGAGCTTTCTTCAAATTTTTTTCTCATCTGTTTTTGAATTTCTTTAGCCCCAGGCCTGGGTTGTTGCTTTTTGAGGCATTTACACAGATAATTCATCATTTAACAAGGATGTTGATTACTTTTTCACATAAGAGCAGATCAGCTTGCGTGGCTTTTTCCCCCCTCCCTCCCAAGTGAATAAAATCATCATCTGAAAACTGCATTTGCCGTTTTGATTTTCAAAGACGACATAAATATGGGACCAAATATTTTTTTTACAAGATGTGTTGCTGATTAAAAGATTTTATAAAAGCGGATTGCCAACTTTTGCAAATGGAATGCGGCGGCTTTAACCTTTGCAAAGAAGCCGGCAAGACACCACAAGAAAGTGTGTAGACGGGCTTAATTTTAAACATAAATAGCAGTGAGAAATATTCGGTGTGACTCTTAAGTTTATAAATCAAGCAGCAGTCTGCTATATTTGTGTGTTTTCAAGTAAAGGGAAGCAGTGCGTCCTTTCTGCCATTTATATCCGATTGTCTGCTCGTTTATCTTCATTCGCAGTTGGTGACCTGCTTTTGCCTCTCTGTGGTTTTTCTGTTAATTCTGTGCTCGCTTCCATGGCAGCAAGCCACACATACACACACACACGTGCGCGCACACGTGTGTGCATCATGATCTACACTTCCACTGACTTTATATCCCTGCACCTCTCCAATAAAAATACACTTTTCTCGAAGAAGCGGTTCAGCATCAATGGAAACACATGTGCTTTGGCCGGGACGCACACTTCCCATTCAGCCTTCTCACAGTTTCACAAACAGTGATTGAATCTTGAATGGATGTGATTATGATCTGCTGTCAGAGTCTGGGGCCAGATCACACAGATGAAGGTGTGTGTGTGCCAAGCCAGCTGCTGTTGGCCACGAACAGGCCTTGGCTAAAGCTGCTGGCCTTTCAAACAGACCTTATCTTTTCCGCATATCGAAAACTCAAAGCCGCTGGATCACAGCGCTTTGGCTGTCCACAATGCAACAATTTTCCACCTGTACGCATGTATTACAGACACACACAGGCTTCTGCAAAGGGGAAAAAAAACAACCAAAAAAAATCCTGCCAGAGATTGATTAAATGATTCAAGCGCTTTAAAACTTTACAGTGGCTTGCAGAGGTTTGTGAACTCCTCTGACTTTTTCATGTTTTGTCAATTTACAACCAAAAACTTTGATGTCTGCATGAGAGGTGGGGGATATGAATTTATTGTTTAATCACAGTATTTTGTGGCACTAAAACAATGAAATAGCTATTTATTACAACTTTTTTAGGGAACTTTATGACTGTAACTGTGTGCCACATCAATTATAGCAGCACAAACACAAATGCTGCTCTTGGAAGTCATTGCCATATGTAAATTTAGTGATGTAAAAAGAGTGTGATTTCTATCACTAAATTGTACACAATAACTGCATTTTAAATTTTTTTGATGCTTTCATTGAACACTGGATGTAGGGAGTTGGTTGGGTGAACAAACTCCTGCCTAATATCAGAAGGTTGCTAGCGATCAGTAGCACACTGCTAGCGGATGTTTAGTGTAACATGGAGCAGAAAACAGGTTGTAGTATTTATTATGGATCCCATATGTATTTGTCCCCACCACCTCATTCAGCGGCTGACATCGGACCACAGCATTCCTTGAGCACACACTCTTCACGCTTGTACTGTCTGTCCGGCTTTCATCTGAGGAAGACACCTTTTCTTAGCGTTAAAGATAAAACAATGGAGAAACTTTCTTTGCAAAACATCAATGAGTTTTGAACCTCATATCTCAAGATAGAAAAAAGCTTTTAAAAAACACTCTATGAAGATTGTGCTTTGAACTTTTACAAAATAAACTTGCCAGCTCCATAAAATCTTACATTTAAATGTTAAACATTTTAAAATATTTTAATGTATGTATGCTGAAACCATTGCATCAAACTTAGCAGAATTGATCATCTCAATAATTAAATGTTTCATTTATATATCTGTGGTGTTAAAATATTAGCATTTATGGGTGTTATTAGTTTGTTGAAGATGTCCACAAATGTGGACAATGGGAATTACTTTCGTAGAAAATGTTTGTGTAATCATAAATAAATGAAATGTGAGAATAAAATTATATTTTGGGATGATTATAAGCAGATATAGCATTTTTGTATTTAAATGTACAAAGATGTTTACTAGATTTTTCTAGGGTGTTTTGTTTTCCCAGAGTGCTAGTCTCTGTCAAAAGTAATGGAGCTACTGGGATTAAATGGTGGCGACATCTCTAAGGTTAAAGATCTGGAATCTGGGTTTGGAAGGCTTGGTGATAGATCATCTCTCTCAGACTCTGCATCCAAGGTTTACTGAGATTGGATCTTCACAGCTATCCAAAGTGTGGAATGCATTATGACAAAGTAGATGTAGGTTACTGGTGTAGTATGAAGAATCGGGTCACTGAAGCCGTGCAGAGACGGCCAACCGACAAAATTTCGAAAACATTTTACGTAAGCAGACATTCGGTGCGATGTCATGACCGACTTTTATACTAATAGTAACTACAGAGATGACCGAACTCTCAGTTACTACAGAGGAGGGCTGAGAAGAAACTGACAATTACTTTGGACTGTCAAAATAAGTGCAACACATACCCTCCAAAATGTGTCGCATTATTTAACTGGTTCAACCCAACCACTGTTGGTTGAACCCATGTGATTAATGTGGCCCTTTAAAATGAAGCTTACTCAAAATTTCAAAATAAAATCCTCAATATTCCTCCCTGGTTAGTGGACCTTAAGCAGTGCACTAATATTAGCCCTTATCATAAGATAAGATAAGATATTTTAGCCATTTCTTTCTCACAGGTTAGTGCAAAAACATTAGGAGTGCACTGCCCCCCACTAGTTTGACTGTAGCTTTCTTCTGCTTTTTTTTCTCCATTTTATGCTTTGATCGGCTCTTTCTTGCATATTCTGCAGCAATCATTCTGCAGATTTGCATTCTCACAGCTGTTTCGCTAGGAACAGCAATTTTTCTAGTTGGAATTTGTTGTGACGAACCAAATGTCATTGTAGGAAATTTATCGTACTGCTTATCATTCATCTTTTATAAATTTATTTTCATAAGAATTCAGACTAACTGAATTTCTGTTAACGATGTCCTAAAGCCCCCTAAACTGTCCGTATATTCTGAATTGATAGTTTTGCTATTTCCCCACTGTTTGTTCAATGAAAGCATCAATGAATACCAAAACAATTTTGTTGGATTATGGCATAAAATACAACAAAACTTAGCACATTTTAACATAACTTATATTACTTTATAGATGTGCTATGCAGAGGATCACATATGAATTTGTTTGCAATAATGTATCGTAAAACTATGTGGTTATCCACCTTCTGATGGGGAAAAAACTGATTCAACATGATCTTATTTCTAATCATCAGTTGGTTTGTATGGGAGCAGAAAACTTTTTTGTTCCATTTTACCTGCTTGTCTTCAAAAAGACAATGAAAGCCACTTGAAAGAAAAGCTGTGATAAACTGATCTGTAGCGGCTTTCAGAAATACTCGCCGTGACTCATCATTTCCAGGTACAGAACCTGTCCTACTTTTGAGATGCCAATAATTAACAAAGTGCACTTTGTTTGTAATTTTAATATTAGCAGCAACGTGGCTGCCATTTAAAAAAAGAAAATAAAAAAATTACAATAGCACAACCAAAGGTCTGCCCTCGGTATTCTTTGGGGACCAGTGTGAGTTGTTACACAGGAAGCTGATGATTGTCATCATCCCTCACCGCAGCTGGTAAAGGGTGGGGGCAGTGGTGTGTCAGTGGGCAGGGAGATGAGTAACAGCACCTTCACAGCTGTTTCCAGGGTTACCTTTTGTCATCAGCAGGCATGCAGAAGCGGTGCTCTTACAAACACAAGGCCAGTTTCTTAAAATGAGTGGGACTGACATTGGAAAACCCTAATAATGTGTTGGTTTTTTTTCTTTTTTGTCTGGAAATATTTGTGCATTTTGGCTGCCTTTCTTCCATTTATCTATCGATTTTCTAAAATAAAATATTTCCACTAATCCTTGGATGCTGGCTGTTAGTTTTTTATGTAGCTAATGAAGACGTAGCCTAAGCTTCAGTGCAACTGACTTAATATTTAGAGTCTATTGAGTCATGACAATAAAAAAAACAAATATTGGTGTGATTATTTTTTTCCATTGTGTTTAACGAAGTAAAAAAAATAAAAGTCTGAAATATATTTTAAAAATCTAGAAAATAAAATATCCTCATGTCATGCTGCATTATCATAGAGAAGTTTAAAGTCTGATCCCAGACCAAGTGAGTTTGTCAAGAAAGCGACAACAGTTCCAGAAACCATGTTTATGAAGAGGAAAAATTAATTGAAGTAGCAAACGCATGGATTAGTTTTTCAGCATCACTCCTGGACGGCAGCATCGGAATATTTCAGCAATATTCCAGAGATGAAAAGGAGGATATCCTAGGAAACAGTTTAATGTGGAATTTAAATGACTTTTCCTGGTCGTATCGGTCTTAAAGCAGCAAGGAAGCCACTGAGGATTAAATACAATCGGCCAATTAGGATCTTGGAAAAGCATCACATCACCATCACTTCCTCAAAAAATTAATCAAGATAAAGTTTGCAAATGCTTAAAAAATGGAGACCATAGAGTACTGGTTCAGTAACTGGTGGAGCGTCCAGTTACTGAAATCTTTGGCTTTTTAAGACATGTTTTATATTTGTTCTTTATTTGTCTGTAAAGCAAAACAAATGTCCTAAAGCCCAATGTATTAAGTTATAAATTAGGATATAAATGCTTAAGTGTACAATATTTCTAAATAATCACCACTTAAAATAAACCAATAAACTAAATACAAGCACACAATAATTTATTCAGAAGAATTTAGAAGGACCAACTAAACTCAGACAATTTGTTTGTTAGCTGCTGAGTGTATTGTTGGGATTCAAACTCAGGACCTCCTGTTAAAAAATTAAACAGGTAAATATAGCACAGATCTGCTCATTAGATTTGAAACATGTTACCTCATGAGTCCATCTCTCATGAGGTAATAGAAGAATAGCCTCATTCCTCTGCGGGCAGCGCGAAACCTAGCAGAGGGATTAGCAGCTGTCTGTGGGATAAACATCTCACCGCTCGCACTAACATTAAAGTGCCAGACCTGCTCGAGGGCGTGTGTGTGTATACAGGCACCAAAGTACGTGTGTATAATCTATAGAAACACTCTTGTGTTGTGTTGATACTAAAGATGATTTATGGGCAACTCAGCAGAGGCTACTGTATATTATTTTAATCCTTCCTGCTCTGGGTCAATGCCTTGTTAACGTCTGTCTGTATGACTCTGCATATTAAAGACGCCCATTAGCGGGTGACTAATGGCCCACTCTCTGTGCCCGAGGCTGCTGCTCTCTGAAGGAGCTGTTGTTTGTCTGTGGAAAGGTGTGTGTCGCTCTGCTTCACATTAGGCCTCACGATTTCACAGGAGGGTATTTTGTGTGGTTAAAGCTGCATTTATTTATTTATTTAAAAAAGGTGGGTTTTTTTTTTACATATTTGTTAAAACTGTCGTCATCTCGTGACAGAATGTTATGAGATATAATCTGTGAAAAAGATGGAGCTCCTCCACCTCCTTCCTGAGCTGCTGTTGCCGTCTGATGAAATTCCCCGCTCCCGACCAAAAACAACCAATCAGAGCCAGGTGGAGGGTCTTAGTGCCGTAAGTCATCCTCATGTCCTCGCTGCTAAATGTGGCAGAGAAACCGCTTAACGTTAAAGGAAAACTGTTTATTCACCGTTAGCGGTGAGTATGCTAACCAAACTGGGCTTTCATGACAAGCTTTGCTATCAGCAGCTTAGCATAGAGGGGAAAAAAAGACAAATGATTGACAGCGCTAAGACCTGCCTCCTTGCTCTGATTGGTTGTTTCTAGGTAGCACTGGGAGAAGGCAGAGATTTTTATTTTTTTTTCACAAATTATCTGTCTCATACCAAACTGTCACAACATACTGACAGTTTCAACAAATATGTTAAAAACCTCGTTCAGCAATAAGGTTTTTCATTACCTCTGACATACTTGCTTACATTAATTGCTGTTGAAAAGTGTGGTATTGCGAGCTTTGACAATGGTTTTCATATTAAAAAAGAACTACCACTAAATAGATGTGCAGACAGTGTAACATGTAAAATTTATTCAGGCTATTAAAATTATTTATTTTCTGGAAAACGTTGAGGAATAATAGCACCTGCTACCTTCATCACTTACCGCTCTAGCGAATGTGACAGCTTTCAGTCGTTTCTCTTTAAGTGTTACGATTCTGTTTGTCTTCGTTCTGTAATTTATTCTCCTCTTTCTTCCTGAAAACAATTCAGCTTCCCTGAGGTTCTTCAGTTCCTCTCGCACCATTTCTATTCAACTTTTTATAACTATTTTTATTTTTACGGAGCTACACTGTCAACAGACGTTAACTCCTTTCTGAAAAATCTACCAAGAAAAATATATCGCTCTGTGCCAGCATCCCCCATCATAATTATTAGGCAGTATACCTGAGCTAGGTTATGAAGAACACGCTGACGGTGTGCCTAGTATATCATCTAGGGTACATTCTGTCCTTCGCTGTTCTGTAACTTAGCAATCTCCTGTATTTGTTTTCCTCATTTTCTTTAGCTTCATAAACCAGCCTTCATATAGTAAGAGAGCGATCCGACAGTTGCCTTTGACATTATGTCCTCTTTTAATTTAGTACTGCTTTTTGATTTAGGCACAGCAGCCTGAGATTGAGTGCATTTAAGGACTTAATGATGCTCTTGTATTTATTAAATGCCAGTGACGCAAATTGGATAAGCTGATCAAACCTGTTAAGAATTGTTCTTCGTCAAAAAGCTTTACTGTGGTTTTTTCCCCCCCTTTAAGAGTTTTATTTTTATAAAAGTAAGTTGTCATTAAATTGAGATTATGATTTTACTGTATAATAAATTGTGACTGAACAGTCAGTGGAATAGTCAGTTTTACGTCATCTAAATAACCAAGAACTCATAAGCTCAAATCATTTATGGAACCCTATATTTATATTAAAAAAAAAAAAAAAAAAAAAAAGAAAATTTAAAATCTACAAATACACAGTGAAACACCTCAGATAATATTTCTATAATGCTTAACTCATAGGCTACCACATCTTCCTTTCGGGTGGGTTATTCATATTAACAGTAATTCTTACCAGAGCAAGGTCAGATTTTTGTTTATTCTCCCATATTTTCATTTTTGTTCATCAGATGCAGACATATGTATTGTAACTATAAAATGTAAATTTTGTATATTTTTCACATTTATAATCATAGTTTATCACTTTTACCAACAATTCATTTAATTTTTTTGTTGCTGTTTTATATATATATATATATATATATATATATATATACATATATATATATATGTGCATCACCTGTTTAAGTCCTGTGGTAGATAAAGTAAAATAAAGTAGCTCATATACTATGTTTGTATTTTATTTTCTTCAAGGTCAACAAACATTTTAACTTCATAGATTCATGTCAAACATTTGAGGTCAATATTACGTCTAACATCATAATGCCAAATTTATGCATTATTCAGCATTAATATTGCTACATGTATTGCATTGAATTAGACTGAACTGGACACCATTGTTTAGATTGTCAATCTGTCTGTACCAGTGGACTGACAAGTGGATGTGAACTGACCTGAAACATGTTTTTCGCAGGAAGAAGCTTGAGTTGGTATCTGTTGTAAATTGATGTTATATTCAGAAATTTTCTTAAACTGACTTTTCTAACGTTGAAACAGAAATTGAGTAACTTTGCCCTTCTTGCTACTTTAAAAAGTCGACCTAAATAACTATACAAACATGCACTTCAACAGGCTGTCAGCAGAGGGCAGACTCTTCCTGTAACAGGAGGTATAAACACATAGAGAGGTATGTTTAAACGAAGACATTTAATTCATTTCAGATTTGGCAGCTTTCTTTTCTCCATCTTCTTGGTTTTGTGTCAACGTATCAAGCTGCTGCTCTTTTGTTTTGATTTTTTTCTTTAATAATGTGTTCATCTTCTCTCTTTCCGAGATGTAAAAAGCATTTTGTGTGTGTGCGTGGGGTGTGCGTGTGTGTGCGTGTCTTGTCTGGTCTTACTGACAGTGTCTGGAATCCAACCAATTGGAAGATGAGAGTCAAGTCCAGAGAGGGCTTAGAGGCCATGAGAAAGACTCGTCCAGCACTCCAACACTCGCCGTCTTCCTCCTGGCCCGCGCTACTCTCACCCCGCCGACCCGCTGACACACAACCACACACACTCACACTCACGTAGTATGTCTTTCTATCTTCACAAGGAGTTTACATTGACTTCCAGACTTTTTTATTCATTTCTACAACCTAACCCTAAACTCAACCATAACTAATACATTCCCATACCCTAAGCCTAAACTAAAGTCAATTCACACCTTAGTCCTAAATTTAACCTTTAACCCTAAAAAAGCACTTTTACTCGTGTGGCCTGGGCTTTAGACACCATATGTATCAGTGGGTCCTCACAACATAGGTTTTGTTGGAGAAATGGTCCTTACAATGTATCAAATGCAAGACCACACACATACACACACGCACACACACCCCGTGCCTTTCTATCTTCACAAGCACAGTGCATTGACTTACATTTACTTTTCATTCATTTCTATAGCCTAACCCAGACATTCACTTTAAACCTGACCTAAATTCAATCTAAACCTTTGTCCTAAACTCCACCCATAGCTCTCAAACTGCACTTCTCCGTAATGGGGCCCAGGTTTTGCCCCCATAAGGAGCATTAGCTTCTCCCAACATAAGTATTTGTTGGCACAAGGTCTTAAGTGTGTATCAAATACAAGTACACACCCACAGTCTTTGTCTGTCATATATGCTGAACACAAACACGTTCAGATCCTCTATTACCGATTTCCGCAGCAGAGGTGTTAAATGTAAAAATCATCACTTTGGGTTGATCAAGCAAAAGTCTGACAGTTTGTTCATGCAAATGAGTCACAGTCCAGACCCTGCCGATTTCCCAGGGTCAAGTTCCCCATCTCAGTATAGTTCTGTAGCGACACCACAAACACATTTTCTCATGTGCTCATTTCTCCTGCGGCGACATGGTCTAGTTAAAGCTTTTTCCCAGTTTGTCTTCACTAATTCTGAATCTGGTGGATTTCTCCGTAATACTTCTGTCGGGCTGTATGTGTCAGCCAACTTGGTGCCTCTCAAGACAACAGAATCTTACCTGTTTTATGGGCCGGCAGGCCACTTTTTACCTGGGAGGCTGTTTGATAAGCTTGCATATCCTCTTTGCACTTCAATTGCATAAAAATTGTGAAATAAAAACATTGTAAATTTTACTTCTCCAATGCGGTGTTTATGTGTGCCTTGACCTGCATGTGAACCTTAACCTTGGTGCACTGGTGTTTCAAGAGTGCTGCCACATAAGGCAGAAGTGAAACTTGTGGGTGTGCGGCTTTCAGTCGACCTGATGTGTGTGTGTGTGCGTATTTCCAACCATGTGCCTATAGACGTGTGTCTTTTCATACCCATATTTGAACAGACTGTCTTCTGCTGCACTTCTGACGCCTGCCTCTCTTTTTGTTCTCCAAATTTCTCTCATTTAGTCTCTTTGTGGCGGGCATGTTCTCGTTCATTGTGGTCACACAGACGCGGCACTTTTGCAGTCATACTGGGGCTAAAAGTAATAAGCACACACTTTCGTACACACACGGGCAGGTCGGCACGTACTCAACCTGCTTTGTGCACGTACTATACTTTGCCCCCTTTCTGGTAGCAGCCACTCTGTGCATGGGAAATCTCATGTGTCCAATTTCACATGGTGAGATATTTTCTCTTAGTGGAAGTGATTATGAAACTGAGCTCTCTTTTAAGTCTTATAACTCTTCACGGTTTGTGTTTATTGTCTGCTGAAAGATAAATGCTCGTCCTCGTGGTGCGCAGGGACTAACATGTCTCCTGACCACTGTCAATCTGATAGGGCGAACACAGCAGTGTGCAATGCAAACTGACGAGTGTGAGAGCAACTGTTTGGCAGTTTTTCCACAAGTCATGTTTAGAAGATTATCTTGTTGTGAAACCATAACACCGGAGTAACGTGGAGACAGCAGAGGAGTTGACTGAAACCCATCGTATGAATGACTGTTACCCGAGTTTCTTGAGTTTCCACTGAGAAACTTATTGATATCTGTAGTACGGTGGCAGCTAAGGTTCGGTTGATTTCATGGTGCATGAATAAGTATTTTCTCAAGGAAAATGTTTACACTTAAAAAAAGACAAAGAAAAGGTTTTAAAGTTAATCAGGTAAACTTTATCTCTGGTTTGAAATTGTGTGATGGGATTTCAAATATTTAGATAAATTTGTGCGCCGAGTTATTATCTGTGCTGGATTAGAGAGTGAAGAAGTTTTTGTGAACGAAGGAAGTGACACCTCAGCCTTTTAAAAAGAAAGGAGTGTGCATTTGCAAAAAAAAAAAAGAAAATGAACAAAAGCATTGAACCTACTTACATTTTATACTGCCATTCATACCAAAGTTTAAAGTCAAATTGTTCCTGATGTTAAAACATTTCACTTTTATTTACTTATTATTATTACTCTTATTATTTTATCATATATATATTTGCATTATGTTTCCCTTTCTCTTTTCACCAACTTATTCTCTTCTCTTGTGTGATCGTTTTTGGTGTAGTTTTAAACCTATTTTAAAAGTACTATATACATAAATTTGACATTGATATTAAAAAACTTTTCTTTCTCTAATGCTCTTCTGTACCTGTATTCTTTGATAGTTTTAGTTTGCAAGGTTAAAAAAAGGGTTTTTGAAGGTGGCTTTAAATAAATTGTATTACTGATGTTTTCACAAAGTTGGCACTTTTACAGAGGGGCTTTTATGTTTTTTTGCAATTCTGTAATATTTACTCTTGGGAAAATGGTAAGATCACATCAAATCAACATCCTCATTTGTTACTCAGAAAAGTCTTATCATGATTAAAACCATGCGATCCAAAGCAGCGCCATTCTTCATCTTCCACCAAGTCATTTTGATCCAGAACGAAAGGCATGAGAATTCCACGGAAAGATACAAAGTCGGGGTCTGGAAGTGAATGGCCAGCCTTTTATTCTCTGTATGAATCCAGCTGAGAGTGATTCAGCCTCTGATTGACTTTCCAGTGAAGGCCCCTCTCAGTTTTCTGCTGCCCTGCCAAGAACCACCAACCTCTCTGTCTTTCCTGGCTTTAGACCATACCCAGGGGCAGCACAAATTAGACCCAGGGGGTCGCCAAGGGGTCAGAGGGAGCAAGGGAGAACTAGCATGCGTGTGGATGGCAATGTCAAGGGAGACAGAGAGAGAGACAAAGGAAGGGAAGGTGGGAGAGAACTCAGGAGGCCTTCAGAGAGGAAGGATTTCCAGCAAATTGAGTGAAACACTGTGTGATTCAGGCCCCAGATGAGGGCGGGGGTAGATGTGGGGGAGTGGGCAAGAGGGCAAAAGGATGGAGGAGGAAAGGATGAGTTAAGGGGAATTGTCAGTAAGGAGGGAGTAGGGGAGAGGTTGATGGGAAGGCTGACAGATGCCACAGTCCAGGCCCAGAGCACAGGAAGTCATCAGTAACCGGCTGTCGCCAGCTCCTACAGTCCGTCCCAGAGCCGAGTCAGAGTCTTTAGCTTACTTTGAAAGAAACTTTACCCAGTCAGCACCACTGTAAACCATTATGTCACATCATGATAGCGCTGTGGCACAACCAAATCAGTACACTCATGATGTTTCTGATTAAGCTGTTATTTTTTTATGAATCATTAAGCAGAGAGGTACGTCTTGAGACAGAATAGCTCCGTCTACAGTTTAGAAATGTCACTTTTGAGCTTAAGCACAGCTTCATTTTTATGTTGCAGAGGCACAGTGTCTTGAACTTTGTGCCTCGGATTTGGCAAGCTTGCATACAAGCATCCTTTTCCCTTTTAAATGTGGAAGTATGCAAATGTTTGTGTGGCAGGCCGATGATCACAAAGCGTACTAATATCTACAGACATAAATATCAACATCATGAACGCCAAAGTAGGTAATCTCTTTATTTATTTTCTATTTAATTATTGTTTTACCAGAAAGTCCCTTGAAATAAAATCTCTTTTTTTTTATTATTAGACCTGGCCAAGAGGCACACTGGTGTACGTTACACAAACAACTACTTCCTACTGTACATTGTAAGAGTATTTATACAGCGGTGTGTCTGTTCTTCAATCAACTTAGAAAGCACACATCAACCCCTCTGTTCATTGAACTGCATCAACTTCAAGTCACTTATGTTGTGAAGGACTTTGAATTGCCTTGTTTCTGAGAGTTGCGATACAAATAGACTTGCCTTGCCTTGTTGGTATTCAGTGAAACGGCTCCCATCTCCTTGAAAGTTCCCCCAAAGGCTTATGTCATGCCTTGGTCAGTTTGGTCTGTTGGTCAGCAGTGACTACAACGTAATCAAGATGATACAAATTGTTTTCTAGTGTCGTTCCACAACTACTGAGAACAATTAGAACAGGATTGTTCTTGCATATTATTGACACAACTGTTCAGACCTCACCTCCAACTCTAGTACCTACTCTGTACTTTTAGCACTTCCTTCTATGCCAGGTCTTTATTTCTACACTGTCATCCTTGCTGCCACTGATAAAGCCTAACTAATGGTCTTCCTGTTTGTTTGCTCAAATATTAACTTCATCGTTACAACCTCATTTGCAAGTCACTTAGCAACTGACTAAGTGACTTATGCTTTGCTAAGTGCATAAACATAAACCACTTCAAGCTTGTGATATTTTGTCAGATGAAGACAGCAAACCTAGGCGTATAATGTATTGGGTTTTATATGACAGACCAACACAAAATGGTGAGTAATTGTGAAGTTCAAGGAAAATTACCTGTTTTATTTTACATTTCTTTGTAATAAATGAAAATCTTAGGTGTGGTGTTCATTTTCGGCTTGAGGGATTGCTGGAAGGTCAATGACAATGCAAGTGACATTCTCATTGACATTGTCTGAGGTTGACTCTACCACACTCAAAAGTGTGGTAGGTGTGCCACACTTTTCAGATTTGTATTTGTTTAAAAAAAAAAAAAGCTTTAAACCATGTATACATTTCCTTCAACTTTTCAATTATGCACTTATTTGTGTTAGTCTCTGACACATGTCTATAAAACACATCACAGCTTGTGGTTGGAACATGACAAAATGTGAAGAAAAAAAAAAGTTTGTGGCTTTAAATACCTTTTACAAAGTTGAAATAAGTCCATACCTGTACATGACTTTTCTAACTGTATTTGCTGGTAGTTGCATTGAGTTGCTTTTCTTGAGTGTAATGTTAAAGCCATGTGAGTGGAAAAATAAGTCAGTTGTTAGGGTCAGGAGTGTGTGTGTGTGTGTGTGTGTGTGTCAAAGTGTTGAAAATTGATGGGGATGAACAAGAAAGTAGTGGCGAATGTATGCGTATGTGTGTGTGTGTGTGTGTGGGGGGGTGGGTGGGTGTGTGTGTGTGTGTGTCAGGGGGTAAATCATACTTTGGCAAGGAAATGCTTTCTTGTGCCAGAGACGTCTGCTCATCTCATTGCCCACTCATTCATACACACACACACACACACAAAATCACTACAACCCCTTTATTAAGCCCACTTCCTTTGCATAGGGCATGGGAACTCCCCCGATCCTTCTCCTCCCACTCTTCCCTCTTCCTCAACATCATCCCTGTCCTCTTGCTCACCCTTTCTCCTCTTGTCCTCTCCTCTACTCTCCCCCTTCTCCTTCGCCTCTCTTCAGAACGCCCTCACCTTGTCCTGCCCTCGTCCCGTCGCTCTCCCCGGTGCCCCTCTTCTATCCCCTCACGGCCCTCCTCCCGGGCTCGACTTTTCGAGTGTCTTCACCTCCGCTTCTTTCTCTTTTTTTTTTTTATTTCCTGCCTCCATCTGTGCCCAATTTATCTCGAGCGCGGCCTGTGTTTTTTCCCTGATAATTTGTTTTTGATTCCCCAGAATTAGAAAAGCGTCGCGCGCACTCTGGCAGGCACGCGCGCTCACACACACACGCGCTAGCACACACGTACGCACACATTTTTTATTGTATTATTCTATAAAAGTTCCTATAAATCACTGGTTATTAATCGGCCCCAGACGGCCGTCCCCCTCCTTTTTCTCCCCCTCCCTCCCCACAACCTCCCAGCACAAACACAGACCAGATGCATAGGAAATGGGATGGCAAAAAGGGCACCCAAGAGACAGACTGCACTTTTTCTTTTTTTCGCTCTCTCTCTCTTTTTTCTCTTCCCCTCCTTTTATTTCTCCCACCCCCACTCCTCCAATTCCTTGATTCCTCAGAATGTTCATTTATGTAGCATTGCCCGGACCCCAGCCTCACAGAGGAAATAAAGTTTAAATGAGAGTTTAGAAGAAACAAATTAAACAATAAATACAGCAGCGATCCGCTGCCAAACAGCCTGGTGTGTGGGATGGAGGTTAAACGTCCATCCTCCACAGTCCAAAGGATTCCTTTCCAGCTGCTTCAATTAAGTCCTCAGACGTGTTCGTAAGTGCGAGTGCCGATTCACCTGGCTTCTCTTTGAATTTGATCCAGCTCTAAGTAAGCTAACCCTCCACTTTCGGAGCTCCACTTCCTCTGACTTGAATCTTGCACCTGTGTCACTGGGCTAGTCTGAAAGTCTGTCTCTTCTAATTTGGTGAGACATCTGTTTGCCCCCAAATTGACACCGTGCCTACCAGACACCCGGCTTCCTGCCACCCATTAGAAACTTTCAGATTAACAGCTTTTTCTCATTACTTTAAGAGCTACAGCTCTCACACACCTGGCTGTTCTCAGACTGAGCAAAGACGGATGTTGTTTTTTTGTAGCTGCGTTTCTATTTCAAAAAACTTTGTCAGCATTCGGCTGATGTCGGACAAAAATACGATTTTGCGCTTGAGGCATTTCCATTAAAGGTGCAGTGTGCGACTTTTATTTAAAAAATATATTATTCATATTTGTTAAAAATGTCACCATGTCATGAAACTGAGGCAGATAATCTGTGAAAAGATCAAGCTCCTCCACCTGCTCCCTGAGTTACTATTGCTGTCTGAAGAAATGAACTGCTTCCAATCAAAAAACAGCCAATTAGAGCCAGGAGGAGGGTCTTAGTGCTGTCAATCATCCTCATGTACTCTCTGCTAGATGTGCTAACAGCGGACAAGCAACTTGCCATTACAGGAAAATGGTGTCATTGGTGGTCAATGGTGGCCATGCTAACTAGCTTGAGGATTCATGACAGGCTGTGCTAGCATTAGGAGAATCCAGAGTAGCTCTTTTTTTCCCCAGAACTTATCTTCTCATACTACTGTCATGATATAGTGATATATTTCAAATGTATACATATTTTTATAATAGTTACATACAGCAGCTTTAAGTAAGAAACCCTATAAAAATCCCACATGAATAAGTTTGTTCATGCGATAAGTTATTAAACAACACGCCAAGCTAATATCCTCCCATCACTTCCTGTCGTCTCCTTCGTCTTTTCCAGCATTGGGTGTTGATCACATGACTTGTACGATGTGGAAAAAAGCATTTCCATTGCACTTTGCATCACTTTTTATATTATACAAAAACCCTATATTGTATAAAACCTTTTATATTTATCTAGAAATGCTTTGCTTCCATCAAACTAATTTATTTTTATAACTCCAACGTGTGCAGTTTCAAGGCCAACGGCAACCGCAGCTTGAGAATGACAAAGAACTCGAGGAAGAACGATGACAGAGGATGTGGACCTAACGCATACAGGAGTTACCTACCCCCCCACAAACCCCCTGCCCTGCACCGCCATGCCTGGGATCCTGGATGCTGTGGGGAGGCCAGAGTGAAAGAGAGCAAGCAGAAAATGTGAGAAATGTGCGCCCTGGCTGCACGGGATGAGGGGGAGAACGCTGGTTTTTCAGGCACGCAGGGACAGCCTGCAGAGTTCTGCCAAGAGAAACACGGTGCTGTGTTCCTTGCAAGAGCTATGGGGGTGAGAGAGCAGGAAAAGGGGTGAAAGAAAGGGGGGGGTGCGTCGAAGCAGAGGGCGGAGAGGAAGATTAGGGGTTCCCTTGGGCACTTACGTGAAAAAACATAAATACATGAGATATTGCAAAGTACCACACGATGATGATGTTTAGAGATTCCTACATGATGGCGAGTCCTCTCCGTAGCTTTGCGGCGGATTATGGCTGATGGCCATATATTAAATTTTTTTCTACACATCTAAGTTCACTCCGAGTTTTTCACCGCAGACAACATCCTGAGATGTCCAGAGCCCCTTCTCGGGACCGTCTGGACACGCCTCGCTTTTGAAATCGGTTGATAAAGACACAGCCGAGGACCAGCTGTCCTGGCTGACCGCTGCCGGTCCTGCCAACACTCAGCTGAACATCCCCACGCCGTCGCAAATATGTAAATATGTTGACTTGGAAGGATGTCTTCTTCTTCCCTTCCGACCTTGCAGTGCTTTTGGAGAGAGACGAGTCGGCAAAGAGGGAGAGAAAACAGCTCCAGGAGTCCTTATAAGGGCCTGCTTTGGTTCCAAACACCAGCTTCTCATCACTTTCTACTCCACTGGGTTGTTACTCCACCAGCAGATCGCATACAGGGTCCTTAACCTTCAGTGCCCTGGGCACACACACACACACACACCCCTTCTCGCTCGCACACGCATTCTGTGGCGAGATGCGGCGTATTTGGTGTTAAGTTTACATGAACACCATGGCGCTTGTACACAGTGTTCTGCGCTGAAAGTGAAGGGGATGCTTTCCCTGCAGGCGGAGCACATTCTGCTGGCCTGATTATAAACACATTATACACAAGGCAGACATGGAAAGTGACTGAGAATATTTACCCATCTGCTTTAAGTACGACTTCAAGTGATCTGGGTTGCATTGAATCAAACGTGACCTTTTTAACTTCATTGTGTTTGTCTTTGCCAGCCTGGGCAGCTTAAAAACTATTTGGAGTAGTGAAGAGATAAATCTACTGAGCAAACTGTTCTTACCAAAGTATTTTTCGCCCCTTTGAACCCAGCCGCGTTTTTTGAATTACAACAAAGCCGTCTTGGATTTTATTTTTGAGTTTGTAAAATAACACACAGTGGTTCATAATTGGGAATTAGCAGGAAAATAATACATGGTTTATGATTTTTGTTTTGTTAAAATAAAGACTTGAATAGTGCATTCGACTCCCTCCCCCTGCAATCACAGCTGCGAGTTTTCATTGGCCTTCCCCGTCTAGAGTTCACAATATATTTTTACTCACCGTTCTTTGAAAAATAGATTACTGTCTGGATTAGCGAACACCAATTTTGTAAGTCTGGCTCCTGATTCTCCAGTGGATTTAGGTCTGGACTTTGACTGGGCCATTCTAACACATGAATACTCTTTGATCAGAATCACTTCATTGTGACTCTGCAGCATGTTTAAGGTTGTTAACCAGATCTGTGCCGCAGTCTCTTTACATTTTCCTGTTAAAGAAATATTGACAATTTCACGTTCAGGTTTGGTCTCTTTCTGACTGAAGCATTTTCTTCTACATTTTTAAATGTTGGTGTGCTTCCTCCTCTCCACTCTTTAATAAGCAACATGTAGCTGCTTTAAACCTGTATTCATACCAAGAATAAATTACGACCTGGTAAACTCAGGAATTGCAAAGACAGTCGCATTAAATGTTCATTCAGGATATCAAGACTGAAGAGAGATGAATAAATATACAAGACAAAACCGTCTGAAACACTTTTATAGAAATGTTCCAGAAAAAAAAAATATATATATTTTCTTTTTCCACTCACCAACTATGTTCTAATTTGTGGTGTTAAATGGAATCCTGACGGAAAACCGTGAAGAAGCACAAATGCTTATGAAAGGTACTTTATGCAAAGGGACCTAATTAGGCCTTGATGTGGAGTTTGAAGACAATAACTCATAAACTGCCTTGTAATAACTGAAGGAAGTCACTCATTGTGTAACATCACATCAGTAAAACATGCACATGTATTACTGTGTGCACATTTTGTGAATAAAGATACATAGCAACCAATACAATACATACAATCTTCCTAAGGTACATACAATATAACATTACATAAAATATTATATATATATATGTATATGTGTATATACATATACTAGTGCTGTCACTCAATTAAAAGATTTTAATCATGATTAATCACTATGCTAACTCACTAAGTTTAAAATGTAAATAGATATGTAGTTGTGGTTCTACAGATAGTTGTTGAAAATGTAAACAGTATCTATTTCTGTAGTTTTGTAGCAAAAAGCAAAAAGTTGCTCCACAACAAATTCAGACAAGTAGCAGTAGACTTGTTCAGGGACCAACTGATATTTAAGATATATTTTAATTTCTAGTTCTTGGATGCTCCACCCCGTATTGATGCCACCCTGGGCAACTGTCCGTATCGCCCATATCTAAAATTGCAAATCGCAAACATGTCTGAATATTCTCAGTTTTACAGGTTTATATATATATATATATATATATATATATATATATAGAAGGTCATTTTGTTTAAAACAGTAATTTAGAAATGAAGATGCACAGTTTATTTTTGCTTTGTTTTTTCTGTTTTCTATGAAGCCTTAGCATTTCTGCCCCCTTGTGGCTGAATCAGAAACTGAGATGATTAATGTGACCTCTTCACCCCACATCTCCTGACCTCTCAACTCTCCTCACAATAAAAATACTGGACACCTAGTCAGAGTTCACTCCAAATCGTTGAAATTCCTAGCCTCATCTCTTTTCCAGGGGCCCGCACTTTAACTTTTTGAACATTTCCCCTTTGCTTGTGAAGTTTCCCAAGCGTGCCCACACGCCCTCACGCTGCATGCCTTGCGACAGTCGTGCCTCAGCGCGGCCGCCACCTCAACTTCCCATGCTAGGCAGCTGTAATATGTAGTAAGGATGTTGCTCATCTCTGTAGCGGCGGCAGCAGCAGCACCCCGCCTACCAGAGTCCTCGTCCCCGTTGAACTCTGAGTGCCCTTTCAGGCCTGGATGATTAAAAAGGAGAGAGAGAGAGAGAGAGAGAAACCTCACTCATTCTCATTTTCCAGAACTCTACCTCTTTGCTTGGTATGTGTGGTTGGGTGACTGTGTGTGAGGTGTGTGTGAGCACATGTGTGTGTGTGTGTGTGTGGTGGGTATATTCATCCTGGCTTCTCTGGCTTGTGGGTACGGGCTTGTGGTTTGGGTTTCTGTGGAGAGCAAGGGTGAGGGTGGTGGAACACCATAGCTGCCACACTGCCACAGACATACTGGCACCACTGGGTCAGTACAAGTTCCTCTTTTCCAAAATATAGAACCACCACACACACACACACCCTATGTGTGTGTGTGTATGTGGGTGGATGGAAATGTGAGTGTCTAACCATCGAAAGATTTACCGATTGCTTGTGTGGCATTCGCTATCTCCATCCCGGACTGATGAGCGTTCTCACAGATGTAATTATCTTGCATGTGCAGCGCAGGATTTCAGGGTAACCCAGACGTGTTCGGCGATAAAACATTACTGCTGTCTTACAGCTGAGCTTTTTTTTTTTTTGTTCTTGTTAAGGATGCTGCACTTAAAAAAAAAAAAGAAGAAATCATTCAGAATTACAAAAGCATGCATGCATTTCTGGAAGTAGAAACGATGGTTGTTGACGAGGTTAACCAGAAGAAAGAAGTTGGTTTGAAGGCACTGTTACCCTGAAGGCATCTTACTTTACAGATGGTATCACTCTTGGTAGGCCTTTTCTCCTGCCAGGCCTGTCTTTTTCTTTTTTCTTTTTTTTTTTTTTACTTTATCCATCATTCTCTGAGTGTGTTTGCATATATATATGTGTGTGTGTGTCCATTCTCCATCCCTCCCTGGGGCTGGCAGCAATGTGCGGGCACTCATTTCACTGCTGGCTCCGAACCCAGCAGGATGTGGAGATCAGTGTTGAAGTGTGTGTGCGTGTGGGTGCGCGTGGAGGGGTGTGTGTTTGTGTGTCTGTATGAGCGCAGGCATGCACTTTTGTTCTATTTTTTTCTCTCCCTTTTTCTGATTTTGCGTCTTGGCTGACTTTTTTACCTCCTGAAGAATTTGGAAAGGCTGTGAGATTTTTTTCTCCTGCATCACTTTCAGCAGCGCTCTCTCTCTCTCTCCTTTTCTCTCTCTCTCGTTCCCTGTTCCTCTGCTGCTCACTCACTCCCTCTCACCCCATGTTTGCTATGGCTCTGCGCTAATAGATTTCATATGTTACTGCAAGTTGACATCAGTCTCAAACTATTTTACATGTGATCTGCGATATTTCCTCAGGAAATCTGTCAGATATTTATTAAAGGCTAATAGAAATAAACCTCCCTGGTTGTCCTATTGCCTGTCTTTATTTCCCTTCTTCTTCTTCTGTGTCTTGTCCTGGTATTGTCTTGAGTAGATATTGTTGTACCGCTCTCAGAAGCCAGCAGGTTTTCTATTATTGTTGCTCATGCTTTTAAAATAGCTTTTTTTTTTTTTTTCAAGAGACAATTTCCTTCCATTCACAAGAAGCGATATGGGTCAGACAGCGAGCGGGTTGGGGCTGCGTGGGGTCTTCCACTTCCTCCGTCTCCTTGTCTTATTGACTTTTCACCACATCTTCCTTCTTGTCTGTTCCTTCTAAAATCCAGCTTTGCTTCTTTTGTTTCCCTTTAGGAAACCTTACTTTTGTTTTTAGCAACAGGATTTTCTATTTTCCACAAATTAAAAGATGGTTATGATAGTTGGTTCCAACCTGTAATAGAGTATTTACAGATACACAGTAGCAATAGCGTTGAAAGTGAGCATAGATTTTGCAGAACAGCACGTTGAATATTCAGCCAGTAATATACTTAGTCACAGATTTTAATGTACCCTCCTTTCAAGTGCACTCAGTTCTCAACACATATGCAGATACTTTGATACAGATACTGGCGTTAGTGTCTTGTGTCATTCAATCATGTGAAAATTTAGCTGATTAGGAAGCATTCTTAAAATAAATACATGCACTAAGCCTCAGGAATGGGGCTGAACTGTTGCAGTGTTTGCATCAGACCTGTTGACTTTCTCATTCTGATGTCTGACTGATCCCTCCGATCCGAATCCGTCATGCAGCATATAGAAATACTGCATGATTTCTATAGAAATACTGTTATGTTTTCTAGGTTCAAGTCTTTGACACAAACTAGAAATCATAACCTCTTCTTGTATTGGATGTATTCGTATTCTGTTGAAAGTCTCTGACACATGTACTTTATACATACATTCTGAGAGTCTAGAAAATAAACTCAGAGGATGTTATTAGTAATATCCTGTGTGTTCTCACTAAACTAGAACTGAACCCGGCTCTGAAGTCCTTACACTGGCTGCCTGTGGTTCAGAAAATAGACTTTACAGTGCTTTTGCTAGTTTATAAATCAACCAGAATACATTAATGATCTGATGTTGTTGCTGTAGTATCAACTTTCCAGATCACCCGACTCTAGATCGGAATCAGAAGCAGACCTGGAGAAGCAACTTTCAGCTTCTATGCACTATAAATCTGGAACAAACTTCCAGAAGACTGCACAACTGCTGAAACACTGAGCTCCTTTAAGTCGAGACTAAAAACCCACCTGTTTAGAGTTGTCTTTGATTCATAACTGGAAAAATAATCATTACATTTGATGCCTATTTGCTTTGATGATAGCATTTGATTCAATTTAATGTTTCACAATTGCTTACTGTATTATGTTTTCATGCTGTAGAGCACTTTGAACAGGACTGTTGGTGAAATGTCCTACATAAATAAACTTGACTTGACTTGTTATCATCAAAGTTAGCATGCTAAGCTAACTGTGCTGCAAATTGTTGTTAAAGCAGCCATGAAATTGTCAGAATTATGTCTTCTGGACTTAAAATCTTTCTTTGTTGACCCGCTTTTAACTAAATATCAATCACTTACGACAGAAAGACCAACATAGATTTAAACATAACATACAAACTAATTCTAAGCAATGTGAAAACACTGCCAGTGACCAACTATTAGCTGTTAAAGGTGCTAACTTTAGCCCTTAGCAGTTCCTATAAGACTATTGGAATGATAGTCTTGATGGTTCTGGACTGTATTTATTCACCTCTTGTTGAAAATCTACATTTCTCTATGTAGATTTATGTGGACTGATCAAACCTGAACTGGAAAATGTTACTGTGTTTATAAAAATGTTGCAGTATTTGTGAAAACCCAGAAGGAAACTTTTTTTTTTTTTTCTAGGCGAACCTACAATTAGGCAAGCATAAAGTACTGTAAGAAATACACCAAATACCAAAAATTTAAATTTGTGACTCATGTCCATGTAACCGTACCAAATTAGGTCCAATAACACTAAATATTTAAGAAATTTTAAGAAGTGTTCTGAAGCTGAAATTATCCTGCATTTGAATGAAGACATTGGGATAGGATTGGAACATGGGATAGCTTTGATGCTGCAGCATCAGTTTAGTTTGAGTTTTTACTGACAAGTTGGACATCATTGCTTATTTAAAATACACTATAAACATTTTCCCTCAAATGTTAAGCTATATTTTTGTCAATCGCTTATTCTGATGAAACATGTTCAGCTTCCAGCCCGACCATTCACTCTGCGCTTCTGTTTGCATGCGAATGTCCCGATGCACATTTCCATACGCAGCAGATGGGCCGACCGCCACACACCCTCTGTCCCATACGTTACCTTTCCAGCGAAGCCAGACAATCCTGCATGCCTGGAGCTGTCTCTGCACGCAGCGGGAGCAACACACTACCTTATAAAGACAGGTATTCAAACTTTGCATAAAACACCTCTGCTCTGTGTAAAAGTTGTCAGACGCGGCTGAAAAGATACAGTAAAAGTCACGGGTTTGAATGGGGGCCACGCCGTTAAATATGTTCATTCTCTGGTCAAGCCACGGCGACGGTTAATGTAACCGTCACCTTTTCTATTTCATTTCTATCTGCAGCCTCTCATTCAGCCACGAAGATTCCAGATTTGCTCTCATGATCAATAGAAATTCCTTTATTTATTTGGCGAAGACAATCGGAGGCTGGGATTACTTTGTTGTTTGAAAGTTTGATAGGAAGAGACGATTTCAGCGATAAGACACTTTCACTGTCTAATTATTGCTTTGAGGGTTGATTTTTTTTTTTTTTTTTTTTTTTTTTACAGTCTGCATATAATATATCAACGTTGGCGTTTGTTTTCTCTTTCTGTCATTGCCCGGAACGGCAGTGATGGAAAACAAACACATCAGCACTTGGCATCCTGAACCCTTAAATTGCCCTCCCTCTTTTCTTTTTCTCTTTCATCCTTCGCCCAACTGTGCACTCACTAGGCTCTCTCTGGCTTCAGTACCCATAACTCACCCCAACACACCAACACCCACACCATGTTCTCACTAACCTTTATGGAGCCGCCAAGACAAAACGTAGGGAGAGAGAGGGAAGATGGACGGAAGAAGAGGGACCTTCTTCCGTCCCTCTTCTTGTGCTTTGGGAACCAAGTCTCAGAAGAGCCGTGTCACAGGAGTGAGGGCGAAAAGGTTGCAAGACGGAGTGACAGAGGCACGGAGAAAGGGAGAAGACGGCAATGACAGAGGGTGCCTGTCTGTCTCCGCAACCGTCTATGTGTCTGTCTGTGGATTTATGTGTTTGTTTGTGTCTTCGTCCTCAAGTCTTTCACTTCCGTAATACATTCCACATTTTCGCTGTCGTCAGCATATCAAAATCTGTTTTCGACTTTCTCATTAATAGTCTTGTCAATGGCGCAGCCTTCCGTATGTCCTAATTCTATCGACTTCTGTGCCGGCAAGGTTTTTTTTCATCTTGTTCTTCTTTAAACGCACGGTAATTACATGAGTATGTGATCCGTCTGAGAGCAGATACAGTCATGCTTGGATTTTGTGATTCTGATTTTTTGTTTTGAGGTCACAGAGGCGGTTGAGGTTGTCGCTGGAATCCAGTTCAGATGAGAGTCCCAGTTTTTTTTTTTTTTTTTTTTTTCTGGTTTTGTTCATAGCAGGTTTATGTTGCACTTTTAAAAATGCATCTCTGTAAAGGATAATAGAAAACCACAGAAAATCTAATTCAGTTCAGTAAGTTAGAAAGGAACGGACTGACGGATAGAAAAAGTCTTTTTCTTTTTGTTCTCCTGTTAAATTTCTCTGAGGGTTTTTTCTTTTTAAAGAAATAAAACAACAAATAATGACGGTAGCTTTACAGGCACACTTCCAAAGTTTCATCGGTACCTCATTAGATTTTTTTTCTCATAAACTCCCATTTTTATTTATTTATTTTTTCTTAGCAAAGAGCTTTTATCTGCCTTGTTGGAGAAATGTGCAAGTCAAATAAACTTCGCTTAACTTGATAAGTAAATAATCACGGTGTGGGATTGGGTTTTTATGGTTTTGTACACTTGAGTTCTAGTTTAAATAACTCTGGTAAAGACCAGATCATATTAAATCCTTAATATCCAGAAATCACACAGGGTGTGTTTAACGTTTCTCCACGACTTCACGTGTTTTAGTGTCAGCAGGGTCCTTTACGCATGTTTGCACCCATGTTAGTACATCCACAACAACATATGCAGTTTAGTTTTTAATGCTTTTTATTGCAGCCTGAGGAAAATACGGCGCAGTCGGGGATTCGTGGGGATTCAGTCGGGCCTCCAACAAGTTAATCTGGTCCTTACTTTGCGTGAAAACAACAATTCCACCAAGTT
Organism: Brachyrhaphis roseni; assembly: GCA_903066815.1. Classification (NCBI taxonomy): domain Eukaryota; kingdom Metazoa; phylum Chordata; class Actinopteri; order Cyprinodontiformes; family Poeciliidae; genus Brachyrhaphis; species Brachyrhaphis roseni. Next base: position 1,362 of record CAEFZY010062765.1, on the reverse strand, counting down.
TTAAACATGAGATCAAATTGTCTTCTGACTGATGAACCTGGAGAAAGAATTGATGATTGGCTAACTTGTGAGTGAGTCTTCGCATTTTGCTCAGGTCCCTCCCAAGACCTACCCGGAACCGGGCAGGAAGGAAGGGTGACTGTGACGGGAGGCCACGCACTCCCTGATCCCACCTGACTTGATGCGTTCAGGGCACGGTTTTATCAGAAGAAAAACCCAGTGCTGTCATACAGTCACACAAAGGGAGTGTTTGGAGATTGGGTATGTTTGTGTTGTTGTAAACGAGTGTGACTGAGAGGTTAGATACCATATGGCAATGAAGTCATCTGGCCCAGCCCCTCTCTGGAAGTCACACCCAAGCCCCAGCGAGAGTCATGGGGTACTGAGACGAAAGCAAAAACAGCTTTTAATTGATTATGATAATCACCATCTAAATCAAGGAATCTCAACTTTCCTTTACTCCTCTTTGCACTCCTGCTCCTCTTCCACTTTCATTTATTCTACCCTACCCCAGGGGTTTGAGCTTTTTTGGCAGAACACAGGAGTGAGCCACCTGCAAAACCCTCCGCCCCCACCCCTTCGGCCCTAATCACACACATTTACACACACACACACATGCGCGCACTCGCAAATGGGCAATACACAAACGCAAGTCCTTCTAGCCAGACACACAAAGCATCGCTCATTGCAACATGCATTATGTGTGTATGCGCAGAGTTCACTGTTTCCTCTGGAGAGCCTCATAGTTCTGCTCCAACATGTGGATTTGTACACGTGTATATTTTCAGTGCATCAGAGCCAGACTTTGTGGAGGGTTTCTTTTTCTTTTCTTTTTTTTTTTCATCACTTTAAATAATTTCCTCGATCCAAGCAGATAACCTGTCTGACATGTTTTCAGACGCCCAGAAACAAGCATTTGTAGCTTCCTCTGGCTGTGACGTGAGAAGCACATCTGAATCTCGGCGCTAAACTGAAAGACAAACAGGGATTTTCCATCATAAATCAACTTTACTTTTTGTCTGGGGCCGTTCTCTGTTCTACTTACCGCTGCTCTTGTCTTCTCTGTCCTAGAAACGGTGCGAATCCGTGCCACTGATTTTCAGGTTTTCAGGTTATCGCTATTAACAGTTAAAGAGAAGATCCTGAACCGTTTTATTTTGTTAGTCTTCCTTTCTATAATGTGAAGAAAATGAAACTACAGTCATTTTTGTGTCAGTGCCTGCAGGTATATAAGGTAGAAAGATTTGAAAATTTTCATATATATATAAATTCCTTACCTCAAAAAATAGATAGATAGATAGATAGATAGATAGATAGATAGATAGATAGATAGATAGATAGATAGATAGATAGATAGATAGA
>CAEFZY010062760.1:0-11739 GCA_903066815.1 Brachyrhaphis roseni | reverse complement strand
TAAATCCCAATCTTGTCCAGTTATGTTGGAACGTCCATCTGGATCAATTATTACTTTGTCCTGACCTGTCAACTTGTATGTTTCTTAAAAACATAATCTTGGTTACTTTATTATGACAGCAAGAAATTGTCAGTTCCGTTAATCTAACTGTGTGTGGATATTTGTGTTTGTGCCTAAACTTCACAAGGAAAATAAACACTTGGTCACAAACTATACGTGTTATCACTCAAACTTTAATACTTGCTAACTTTACAAGAAATCCAATAGTAACAAACTAATACTGAAGTGTTCACTTTTATAACTTTCAATTGATGGAGGACAAACCAACAAAGTTTGTTGCAATTTGATCAACAGAAAAGACTACAAGGATTTTAAAGTTGACCATAATTAATTCAAGTTGATCTCAAACAAAGCGAAGCTTAACTTTGGTTTGTTGAAGAGACAAACAATCTTCTGAGTAAAGCTGTTCTGATGTTCAAGGGTCAAAGAGCAGTGTTGACATTTTGACAATTATCTGCTGCTTGGTATCAAGAAGGAAGGCCTCAATGATTTCTTGGTTAATATGTAACTTATCTGACTATTACACAGTCGTGTAGTAATGTTGTCAGTTTTTAATGATAATTAAAGTCTTCAGCACAATGAAATGATTTGAAATTCTGGTCTCATATCTAAGAGATTGCAAGACGAGACAAGAAGAAGACTAGAAAAAAATCTCCTGCAAGATACTCTTAAAAAATCCTCTTATGATCCCATTATTCCTGTTCTCAGTTCTAACAATCTTAACATCTGTGTTCATGTTTTCCTTAATACTCCAGATAACATCAGAAATCAATGAAGCAGTACATGGATGCATGTACACACAAATGGTTAAAAATTCCAGTTTGTCACAACAATAGTTATCGGACTGAATGAACTGTGACAAGGTGTTGGTCACCCCACCCCCAGTAAACACCCCCTCTCAAATCCCTCTCTATCTGCTATCTTCCGGGAACACTAATAGGCTCCTTGCAGAGTAATGTGACCAATTGAATCCTCCTGGAGCTTAGTGCTGCACCTCACAGTGGAGTAAAGAGCAGCAAGCTCAGTCACACTCAGAGGCAACCTCAGCGGAGAGAAATTTCCCCCCACCCCACTTTTTCTGTTGGACTTCTTTTGGGATTTTGAACCCCCATTTTTCCAAGGAATCTCTGAATGAGCCTCAGTCCTGTGTCTGCTTAATAGAGCCAGTCTAAGGGGAACAGGTTGAAGGGCTCCAGGTTGGCCCTGAGTGCAGCTCTAGGTGAGTACAAGCCCCAGCATGATGCTGTCTGGAGGTGAGGTTCTGATACCTGGATTAAAAATGGGCAACAATTGGTGATCAAATCAGACATGGGGACTGGTTACAGCTGAAGAGTGTTTTTAGGAGCAACACAGGGAAAGTTTTTGTGTGTTTGGTCATTGTTATAAAAGGCTGTAGAGAAAGATGTTTTCAGCTTAGTTTTTCTCATTTTTAGCTAAAACTATTTGTTGGAATCAGAGTGAACTAAGAGTTGGTAATCGACCAACAGACCGAGAACAAGTCCAAATATTCATCTTTAAATGAGTTTAGATTATTGCACGTCTGATGTTGCAGTCCAGACATGCTGTGAAGTGATAAAGTTAAAAATGTAGAAAACAGTGGCAGCCGATCACACATTACATAAACCTCTGCAAGAGCTCAAGGTAACGAGCACCATGTCTCTGATGTACTGCTTCACGCAATCAGAAATACCCTCAACGGCAAAAACACTATAATGATACAGTCACATGAAACACTGAGTATGTTTCTGCTGGCAGACATTTTTTTATATAAAAGCTATTGATTAGTTTTGTTATATCAAAGTGATGTTGTTCTTTTGTTGTCATGGTGCTAAATCACTGGTGCAATCATTTTAAAAAAATCATGCAGGAGCCTTCAGGAATCTGAATCAGTTTACATTTTAATAATTATGTATGTGTGATTATATTTATATATCAAAACTGAAGTTGTGTTTTATAGGATACACAGTATAACTGCAGATCTCCAGATCTCTGCTCTCTTAAGGTCAGAGTTCATGGTTGGACAATAAGAAAGATAATCAGATCAGAACTATTGCTTATCAAAAAGAACTCAAAGGCCCATCTCACCTTTACCAACAGGGTCCTAATGATATTTATGACATTTAGAAAAGTATTCTGTTAACTGATTAGATTGCAGTGGGATGTTTCGGGTCCCGTTGTGGGTACTGGAACATCCACCCCAAAATAATCAGCATTTTCTTAAAACAACATCATCATTTCAGTCCAGGAAACACTGCAGAGATCCTCCGTCTGCAAGCTTGTCCAGGAAGTCTTTTATCCCACATGATGATCTGCTTTATTGATGGAGCCTTGAATTCTGCTGTTTACCAGAAAACCTTGTCAGGAGAATATTCTGCCATCCTAAACTGAAGCACATGTAGGTTGTGCAGCCATACAATGAGGAGGAGGATCAGGGTTGTCCATAATGTTCTTGATTTTGTAAAGAATTCTTCTTTGTGCTATCATTCTCCAGAGTTTAATATGACCTTAATAATCATTCATTCTTGAAAACCAATTAAATGTGGCTGAATTGAAAGCAGTTCTGGAAAGTAGAGTTTTACAGAGTTCCTCCCTGGTCTAAAACACTCACTGCCATCCCACATGTTTGGACTGGAGGCATCATCAGTTATTAGGTTGGGCCAGGCTGGTTTTCTTAGTTTTAGACATTTAATAAATCACGTCATCATTTGAAAAGTGTGTTCTCATATATTTGAAAATATAGTTGATCTGAAAGATGTAAGTCTGATCAACAAGCTTTTTCACAGCTCAGTCTGATGGTAGTCTAGAATCATATCCTGACATCCCGTATGCAAAACTGAGAACTACGCTAACACTATGCTAATATCCTCGTCCCCTCATAGCTGGTTCCATCAGAACTGTCTCAGTTTCAGCGGACTTGAAACTGAGACATGTGACAATCTTGCTGAGAATTATCCAACTAATGTTTGTTTTCTTTTTTCTGGGAAGAGCACATTTTCAACCAAACCAACTCCAGACCCAACCTGAATGCTGAAGCAGGACAACACAAGTTTTAGCTTTGAAGAGTAGAGAAAGCACAAAGCCTGACATTGAAGAGAGTGGTTTTATTCATGGAATGGAGAGATTTGTTATTTGTGAAGAGTCATACAGCCATGCAGGGAAAGCTCCCTGCAAGACACATTCCTACTCTGCGTGTCACTGTGTTGCTCAGACTGATTCCCAGCTGAGAGCCGCTCTAATCTCCTGGCAACAATATTGACATAGAAATAGAAACTCTGCAGAATGCAGAAGTCTAGCTGTCAGACTGTCAGGACTGCCGGCACATACATCCCCTACACCTGCTTAAATTAAACATGACTGTTCTGTACATTCAACCTAATTTTGGGAATCTGTTTTGGCCCATTACATGAAAACAAGCATCCTAAAATCATCTGATTTCAGCATGTCTACAACCGATGCCATGGCTAGACCTGTCAAAAAGAGGCTTAAGAACAAAACATCTCGTATTTGAATATTTGATAAAAATGTAAAAATGTCCGTGTTTAGTAGTTTTATTATTTTTTGCACTTTCGGTTTACACCGTATCCACAAACTATAATTACAATCATATTTATTAATTACTGACAGAAGTCTCTCCGCCAGAGGCTGAATGTCAGAACAGTAAAGGAAGAAGCAGCTTCAGAGTCATATGAGTTCCTATGAAAGAACATGAATATCAAAGTTTAAAAATTGTGTTACTAACATTAATTTTTTTTTTTTTTTTTTTTTTTACTTTTTTCAGGGTCAATTTCGTTTGCCCTGTTTGAGATCTGCCTGCAACCATGACAACCAAAACCAACAGTAGCGTTCTGGCTGGCAAAGCGTCCTCCTATCCCCTGTTGTCTTCTCCCCCTCGTCAACGTCTAGTCACCAAAGATGGACACTGTACGCTTAATGCCCCTGCCTGCCCCTCAGACTCGTGGCGCAGGAGCTGGGGCAGAGTCTGGCTGCTGGCGCTGCAGGATTTGTGGGGACTATTGGTGAGTCTGCGCTGGAGATGGGTACTCCTCGCCTTCTGTGCATCCTTCATTGCCCACTGGCTGTTGTTTGCCTGCTTGTGGTACTTGCTGGCCCATCTCAATGGAGACCTTGCTGTGAAAAATCATGATGACCCCCCACAGGATCACGTGGTTTGCGTGAAACATATTACAAGTTTCACTGCTGCCTTCTCCTTCTCTCTTGAGACCCAGCTGACCATTGGCTATGGCACCATGTTCCCCAGTGGAGACTGTCCCAGTGCTATAGCACTGCTGGCTGTGCAGATGCTGCTGGGGCTTATGCTGGAGGCCTTCATCACAGGTACAAATTCTGACCAAAGCATGAGAGAATGCTCTCAGGAATTAGGCATAACATAATACTGACAAAGAACTACAGAAATCAGTCAGAAAGCAAGTATTGGATATAATTCAGACATGTATTTAATTATTTTTTGAGCAACTGATTTGGTTTTGTTGACAGTCGGAGCGAGACAGCATGCTTCAGTAATTGGTTTCATGGTCCTTAATGAGTCACAGTAAATAATAAGGCATGGACTTAAGGAAATAGTACATGAGACAAATGTTTGTTTCTCAAATAACAAAATGTGAATGAACAGAAAAGAACAAGTAAATTTAATATGATTGTGACGCTGGAAGGATAAGAAGGTGTAGACAATGAATGGATGGATGGAAAGTGTGAAAAACTGAAAACATTTTTACTCTGTTTTGTAGTAGAGATCCTTGTAGAAGTGTTCATTATGCATCCAACCAACCAGACCACTCAGAATAACATATGTAGTTGTTATTTAGAGATAGCAGTAAACCTGGCAGTCATGCTTCTGGACGGTGAGGAAGCCGCAGTACCCAGAGTGAAACCCATGCATACAGAGGGAGAACCTGCAGACTCCCCACAGAAAGACCCAACACAGGAGAATGAGCAGCGTTAATTCAACACTTAAAGTCAATTTCCACACTGAGCCAGTGAACATGTTGTCCCGCCCTGTACAGTGTTAAAGTTACACTGATGTCAGTGTTACTCTAATTTTACTCTGATTAGAGTTCAAATAACTTATAGAATAAAACTTGACTAACATTCACAATTGTCAATGTACTTTTACTCTATGGAGAGAAATAACACCTGCAGAGTTATTTTAAAAGGACACTTTTAGTTTTTGTGTATTATTCTAATTAATATCCAGTAGTGTAAAACCTCTATATTGTTAATGAAATTTAACGTTATACGCAGCATTAATCTGTTAATTCAGTGTCAAAAAAATAATAATTAGATACTGTTTTACAATAAACCTATTCAACATTTACATTTATTGAAATCAATAATAACATAAAATATTTTAATAATTCTCAGATATACAGCTAAGACTTAATATAAAACTTTTAAGGTAAAACAAGTAGGCTATTTGTAAATCGTGATGAACTTATGTGAAAATCTTGAACCAGTTCTGTTTAAAAAAAAAAAAAAAAAAATTCACATCATTAGTGCCATTTGTTACAAAGGACAAATTTTCTTATTTATATCAACAATATTAAAGTTGGTCAGTGATATAAAAGTTAAAAACATTCATTTTCTTAGAAGGCCGAGCAAACATTTCACCACAAATTACACAACAGGTTTTTAAATTAGAGCTCTGGGTTGACAGTGAGCAATTAGTATCTTTGCTTATGTTCTCGATACAGTTCTGTAGAGCCAGGTCAAAGTCATGCAGGAAATATTTTAACATGGAGAAAAATTTATAGATACATAACAATTGTCACATAACAGACTTGTCCTTTGTTTGCACCAAAGCATCATTTTACCGTAATAACATGTTTTTTTTTTTAATGAACGCATTTGAAAATCATAACATTTAAAAGTAGAAGGCAAAAATGTGCCAGATTATGTCAAAAAGATGACCACAAATTTGTTTCTAAAAAATAATGACTGACAAACACGTGTAAAAAAAAAAATCTAGATATTAACACTTGATTCTAACAATGAACTTAATATAAAATGATCACATTAAAGCTGCAGGATGAAACTTTCAATATGAAAATATAATAAGTGATGTAGAAGAATATCAAGATAGACTCAAAATCAAAAATTATTAAACCACAAAAAGGTGTTTATGTGTTTGCTTGTCAATTGTATAAATAGTGGATTTGATGGCATCATCACGGTCCGGGATGCTTGTTCTAATCCAAGTATGAAAACAATGAAAGGAAAAAAAGATTAAAAAAAAGTTAGATTACAAAATTTCTGCTGAAAGTTAAATGTTTCTAGCTTTCCCTGTCAATGCACCTAACCAACAGTCTGGACCCAGGCACAAGAATACATGGCAATAAAAGGAAGAACAGTAGTTTTCAAACAGAATCCATCTCATATATGACAAGAAACAGAAAAACCGGAGAAAGGGAACAGATGATAGTTTTAACAAAAAATACGCGGCATTAACCTTTCAGCCTGGGATGCAGAAACCTTGCCAGGTCTTTTCCAGCCTCGGCAGGAAGGAGCAATCAGGCTGAAGTAAGATCACCGTCCCAGAACAGAAACAACACAGGATAGATAAAAAACTTGCAACTATAAGAATGTTAACACTCAGTGCCACAGAGATGTCCAATTGATTTCGACGCCCCTTGGCGTTTCACATCTGCCATGTGTTATGCATATTTTTGACAAAAACTAAGTTCTGTCTGAAGAACAATGTTACTTTAATATGTTGTTTTGACTAGAAAAAAAAAAAAATTTATTAAGGAAACTTACTGTGATTTCTCAGGCAAGGCTGAGAAAATTCTGATCAGTCTGGCAGGAGGTGGAAAGGGGCGGAGCTCTTCAGAGTCAACATAAAGAGGCTGTTGTTGAATTGACTCTCAGAGTTCACCTGCTCTGTTGTTCTGATTTGACACTTGGGATTTTACTGTGTACTTTTCCTGCTGCTCTTTAACCCTCCTGTAGTCCTACGACAGGTGAAGGACCCTGTGTGAGCTTTCTGTCCTGTATGTAGTCCTGGGAAAGACACGGGACTACATACAGGTTTCGGGAAGTGACGGTCTGATGGGACACCCCCATCGCTTCCCCGCTGTCCGATCAGGACACCTGCCTCGCTCTCACTGTGAATTGAGCCAGGACTGGAGGAGGGTTAAATCTCCATCTGCTCATATAGTCAGGAAGCCAGGCAGAGAGATGTTGAAGTTGGGCATATGATTCATAGTTCCTCAAGAAATCATCAAAATATTCTCAGATAATCATGTATACATGTTGAATAATATTCTTTTATTTTCATAATAAAAGTATAAAATTGTCAACTAATATTTTTGTGATGCCAACTTAAATATATTAAAATTAATAAAAAATCTACATGAATAAATTATCAGAATAGTTTTATCACTTATTCTATATTATCTAAATAAAAAACAATATCAAGAGTTTGTCATGTCAAAAGATTTATTGCTATAATAAAATAGCTAACCTCCATTTAACTCTAGACACAATATATTCTTTAAAAATCCCTTATTCATCAGAGTTACCATATATTGTCAGGTAGGCATACATGTGGAATTCTATTATTATATTTCTATATCCCTAGCTTAAATAAACAACTATCCCCCACAGCAAAGAGAGAAGTTCTGAGCCAAATGACAAAGATTCGCTGGCAAAGATTAAATTGTGTTAATCTTCATCTTAATATTGCTCCGGAGTTAATTGTTCAATATTTGGAAGCACGGCCAACGCTGACTGAAGGACTTCATTCACTTTCTCCACTGCCACTGCAAAACTACAACTATGAACAGGCTACAATTCTAAAAGAATGCAGGGTTATATTTATTCAGAGAAATAAAGGTCAAATAGAAAAAAGAAAGAGGAATCCCAAAGGGAGCACTGCAGGGAGATGAGAATTGAGTAGAATTGCAAAGTCCAGCACAAATCATAAACCATAAATCATAATCTGCCCACATCACATGGTTAGCTGCTCGTCCAATCCTACAGTATAAGCCTATGGGAGGAGTTCACAGAAATAGGTTTTGCATATGATTGTGATGTGTTTTAGGATGTTATTAGATGTTCCTTTTTTCTCTCAATAACTTGCCATTGCAAACTGTAATGCTGATATAGTTCATGTCCTTTATGTATAAACCACCTGTTCACCTGTACTGATGCGACAAACACCATTAGATCTATTTGACTGCACTGGAAAACATGGTTGGGATGATGGAGGACTATCTTCAAACTAGACAGTGCATTTGAGATGTTCTCGAGTTCATAACATAATATGGTTGGCCAAATCTTACCAACTGTAAGCTCAAACAACTCCGAAATTAGGCTTGTTCCCATGTCACTCCAGTAAAATAAAAAACTGTTTAATTATTGGTTTTGTTTTGGCTTCGTCCCTCCTAGTTATTCTGACAAAGGAATGCAGATATAGAGGAGTTTCTGGGCTGCTTTCCAACTTGTTTGGCTTCCTCATCAGATTTAAGCAACAGTTCTTTAATCTTCCAAGAGACAATATTATGGCCAAGTGCCAGATCTCCTAACTGCACAGTCACATTTTATTTAATTTAAAGACAAATCATTTGGTAGACGTTGCAGAACATTGCATGGTTTTGCAGTTGAGGTGAAATATTTCATGTAACATTGTGACACTATTTTGACGTATCATTTTCAGGTGCATTTGTAGCCAAGATTGCTCGTCCTCAGAAGAGAGCAGGAGCCATCGAGTTCAGTCCACAGGCAGTAGTGGGCCAACACCAGGGCCAGACGTGCCTCATGATACGAGTCACTAATCTTATTCAGCGACCTCTAGTGGACGTAAAGGTGAGTGCAGTGCTCTATGAGGAACAGGAAGGCCAGGCTCTGTACCAGACCTCGCTGGACTTCCACCTGGACCATTTAGGCCAACAGCCATGCCCCTTCTTTATTTTCCCGCTTACTTTTTACCACCGACTGGACCGCCAGAGCCCTCTCTACCCTGCTCTTTGCGAAGGCACATCCAAACACTTTGAGCTGGTCATTTTCCTAACAGCATTGCAAGAGGGAACTGGTGACTCCTGCCAGAAGAAAACCTCTTACTTACGCCAAGAAATTCAGTTTGACCGGCGATTTCTACCTGCCTTGGGGCTGGATGCTCGGGGCAGGTACTTGGTGAGCAAAGAGCACTTTGACACCGCCCACTCCAAGGAGCCTTTGAACAAAGATTGTGTGGTGCAAATAAATGGTGATGACACTGACAGGATGGAGTAAACATGATAAACAGGAGCTCTGACTTGGACAGCAGGACGGGTCCTTTGCACATGGATATTTTGGTCAGGAGATTCCAGCTAACTTTATTTTTTGACATGTAAAATACAGTCAAAAGTAGGTGATCCTGTTTGTTCCCATCACTAGTTCCACCTGTGCATTTCAGTTTGAAGTCTGTGCAGCCTCTTGCCTTTTTTCCTTTACCTGATTTACTTTGGTCACAGTTTGTCCAAACTGTGTTAAGATGCAAATGAAGAAGGTGCAGCAGAAGAATAAAATACTGTCTGAAGCCGCGGATAAATAAAATGCCTTAATTTAGATTGGACATGTTAATGCCACATGGGTCACATATTACATGATTCACATTTTCATCATCTGATCTGACTTGAATAAGATACAGCCTTTAACAAAATCATTGAACTGCTTTTGAATATGTTCACCAGTGTTAATGACAGCTGTTACTGGTTCAAATGTATTCAAATTGAGACATTTTAAATACTTTAAAGATAAATATAATATTTGTGAAATTAAATCTTTGTAGCTTTCACAGAGTTCCAAGTTGGCGTGAAGTTGGCCCCCTCTCTTACCTCAAATTAAGCAATATTAGTGCACATGATACTGGTCTGTGCAGTGCTTTCTTTTTTGCTTGTGCCACCCAGAATGAATGAACAGAGAGGCTACCCAGAGGCCGATCTCGATTGAAATCATGTGACTGTGGGAATGAGTGGTGCTTTTAAAATGGACTCAAATCAAATACTGCTGCTCATCGGATGAGAAATTCCAAGAAAGTTTGATCCTGATGCCTTTTCCACTGACTTGGACACAAAAGGAATCCTCCCTGCAGATATCTAGGTGACCTTTGGGAACGTCAGATGGGAATGCATGTGGAGGATGCATAAGGAGGCAGGCGGAAATGTGAAGGGGGCATCATTACAATAATACATTATGCTCCAGGGTATTTATTAACATTGTTGACTTGTGTTTTCTTCATGGGACTGAGGTAAACTGTGCCCAAACCAATAACAACAAAAAACATATAAATGTATAAGACCTTGATGATTAAAGATGCTCTTCATCCAAGACTGAACAACCAACAGCATAACATTTATCCACTTGGATGGTCACCATGCAGTTATACATTTTACTCTACTATATTTTTTACAAACATCTTGGATGGAGTAGGCTGTCTACTAATAAGCAATTTTCTCTTGTGGATCAATAAAGAATATTCTATTCTATTTTATTTTATTTAAAGACAGAAAAGAATTTCCAGAGGTCATCATAGGTCAACCCGCCAGTCCACATTCACAAAATCAAAAGAAATATGATGTCAATCAACTGAGCTGTGTTTGTGTTGGTTAGTGCAGATAAAATATTTTAGCACAGTTAACTGACACCAAATTTACTTGATTTTGTAAATATGAAGGAGGCTGGTTGACCTCCAATGACCTCTGCAATCATTTAGTAATATCTTTAACATGATAGTGGCACAAACAAAACGTTTTGCTGCACCAACGTTGCACAAACTTTTGACACCAATTTTGTTTAATTTGAAGAAGTTGGGGGGGCAACGTCACTAACGTAGCAAGACGCAAAATAGTGCGAAGATGTAAAGATATTTATTCATTTCTGCAATTTTTCAGGTCAAATCATCTGACAGGTCAAAGTCAGAAAAACTGAGAAAGAATGCTTTTTTTTCTAAGCAACCATCCACTTATTAGTTTCTTTCCTGTTTTTCTGAACAACTGCAGATTTAAAAAACTTTGAAGACGTTTAGAATCATCACAGATAAATATATGTTGAGCTGTATATTAAATGAATTTCTTGTATCCTCCGATTTTAGTAGTCTGTAAAGTATTTTCATGTATAATGTGTGTCCACAAAAATTCTATCTAAAACTAAGCTAAGCATATGGGTATCTGCAGAAGATTTCTCAATTAGCATTAAGTGCAGTTAAATCATACTTGAAAAAGCAAAAAAAAAAAATCATTTGTCGGGCTGTCGTGATTTCTAAGCATGTATTTGCAGGTTTGGATTTGTAGGAATTTCAGGTCATTGTTCACATAGTTACTTGCATAATTACTGCATAAATACCCGGAGTATGTTTCTGATCATTTTGTCAAGTATTGATGTTCTTGCGCATTAGTGTGACCTCAAACCTCAAAATCAGGCAAGGTGTTCACTTCAAATGTCACAAACACAAGCCAGCTTTAAACATAACATCACCACACCCATGTCTAAAGTGAGGTCTCTAACATATGAGTGACCTCCCTAATTACTAATAGATAAACAGTTAATGATTTATTTGTATATTATTGATTTTAGCAGGTTAGAAAAATATTTTGTATTACACTGAATTTTTCAAATACTTTTGGAGATTTAGCCTTGAAAATAAGCGTTGTATGTTAAAGTTGTAGTATGTAACTTATATATATA
>CAEFZY010062753.1:0-46148 GCA_903066815.1 Brachyrhaphis roseni | reverse complement strand
CACCCTTCTCATTCAATGGGTTTTCTTTATTTTCATGACTATGAAAATTATAGATTAGATTGTAGAAAAACCTGACATGGCACACCTGTGAAGTGAAAACCATTTCAGGTGACTACCTCTTGAAGCTCATCAAGAGAATGCAGAGTGTGTGGAAAGTAGTAATCACAGCAAAAGGTTGCTACTTTGAAGAAACTAGAATATAAGGCGTATTTTCAGTTGTTTTACACTTTTTTGTTTAGTACATATTTCCACATGTGTTAATTCATAGTTTTGATGCCTTCAGTGTGAATCTACAATGCCAATAGTCATGAAAATAAAGGAAACTCATTGAATGAGAAGGTGTGTCCAACCTTTTGGTCTGTACTGTATATATCGAGAGACGTACTCCATTATTGTTATTATTAGTTTAGGTGACTGCACTGTTGAAAATCTTTCCAACTAAATCATGTTTTCCATGCAGACAAAAGAATGGGACGTGAAGGATAAAGCCAAGGAGAACATTATCCGTGTCCTCCAAGTGGGTCAGGCCCTGCTAAAGGTGTCAGGTTTTGTTGTTTCTACACTCTGCTCTCTCCTGTGCACATCTGCTTGCTAGCTCACAGACGTGATTTATTTTTGAAGAAGGAAGAAAATTTCATAGTTTATAGTGCCGCTAGCGATGGTTGACAGGTCTTATGGTCCTTGCTTGTGATATTATACAGACGTGATGAACGTTGGTTGATTTGAGCTCTTCAGTCTCGTTTCTGTCTCCACCTGTTAGATGAAAGAGCGCGAGATTAAGCTCCATGAGAGCTTCATCGACGATATCGGTGTACAACATGTCAAAACCGGTTCGTAAGCACGCGCCGTTTGATGGAAAAACACATTTTTTATGAAAACAGCATGTTCATAGTGTTCTTTTTTTTTCTTTCTCTTCCATTTGTTATCTAGAAAATGAACTTCTTGCAAAAGTGTCCAGGCTGGAACAAGAGCGCAAGGTAAGGCTGTGGAGCAATTGTGTATTTCAGGTAGAGATGCACGATACTGATGTTAATATTTGGGTATTAACATCAGTACATGCCAATGTTAGTCACATTTGAATATATCTGTATTAGGGCTGCAACTAACGATTATTTGATTAGTCAAATATTCTTACTATTAGTCAATTTAAAAATTGACACATTTTGCAGATTTTTATTAAGCAAGTTGAGTTTAATGTATTCACTATTAGAGATACATCAAAAATAAACAGTTACATTCTTGTTTTAAATAATAAAATAAGTCAATACAGTGAAGGGCTAATCTGTTAACTCTTATTTTGATTAACCGATTAATATTTGCATAGTGTAATATGCTTAATAAGAGATTTTCTTTTTATATAATTTCAGCTGGATGAAGCTTAACTATTCCACTTGGGTTTTTTACAATCTTAATGCAAAATGTATATTTTTTGAGTCTGCATATTCCATTTAAAGAGTGCTAAATTATATAACGATTATTTCAATTATCGATTCATCACAATTAATCTGATTAATTGTTTCCAGTCCTAATCGGTATCGGTCCGTTAAGTAAAAATGTGTCTCGACTCTCGAGGCAATTTTCTTTAGAGTTTTTTTTTTTCTTTCTTTTTTTTAAAATTAAGTTTCTGTCTTTTTAACTCATTTCTGTTCAATTTCACAATGAAGAATTAACTGGTTGCTCTATTCAGAGAAACACATCAGAGTTTGTGGTTTTTAAGGTGACAAAATGTAAACAGCCAAAGGCGTGTGAATACTTACAGATGGCACTGGTGACCCCTCTGTCGTGGGTCTGACCTGAAACCACTTTTTCTGCCTCTTCATTTCCGTCATCAAGGCCAAACCTTTCAGCCAATCACAGAATGTAATCTTGGCTACACCAGGATTGGTTGTTGTGATCACTGCAGGAGAGCACCTAAGAAGATTACCTGCTAATTCCATGCACAGTCTTAGCATTTACTTCTTGTTTTGAATGAACTGAAACTGAGTTACTATTATTTTTATTTTTTTTATGGCTTTAGGAGAATTTGCAATCCCACTGTTTGTTTTCGCAAAGAAATTAATCCTTGTTTGAGGACTTTAACAATCACAGCTGAGCCGTAGGTTGGCTCTGTAAACAGAAGAAGGTGATGAGAGACTAAGGTGGGGGTTGTTTTTTCTTCTTCTTTTTTGTCTTCCTCTTCTTCTTCTCTCTGTCTCGTTTCCGATCCATACGTCTCAGCAGCTTGGCACGGGGCCAGATAGCCGCTTTCTTAGGGATGAGATTCGGCAGCTCGAGGCCCAGCTGGAGCAATGGGAGAAGGAATTGACCCAGTTAAGGAAAGACATGGGCAAGGAGAAGAAAACCAATGAAGAGGTATGAGTGTGCCACCCACAGTACCTGCACGTTTTACACCACCGCAGGAATCTTTGGGTAACCTTCCTGTTACCCAAAGTTTCCATACAGAATTTTTTGGTTTGTCTTTATTAATGAACTGTATATGGATTATGTTTTGGTAAATTCCAATAACAAAGGATTAATTCTTTAGGAAAAAACACTTTGTATTGCAAATCTTAATTTCCTCTGAGGCAATCAGAGTAGTCATTGTTTGCTTTAAGCGTTTAGGCACCCTGCAGTGAATACTTCTCATATTAGACATAGCCTTGCTAGCTAATCTAACTGTGTTGAATTATGTGATAGAAATGTATCTGCACATTTTGTTATGTGTTTCCTTTCCCTAGCTGATTGTGCGACTGGAGGAGGCTGAGGACGAAGTGAAAAAGTTAAAAAGAGAGGTACGCAGCCGCTGGGAAGACATCGGCTCCATCTTTCCCTTTCATTCTCCTCTGTCCTCACCTGGTCTCACCTGCCCTCATTTCTGCCTGATTTCAAATCTTCTTCATTTGTTCTTTCTTTTGTCTGTTTCTCTTCCATTGGACAGTTGAAAAAATCTAGGAAGAAGGTAAGAAATGTAGGAACTGTAGTGACGTAAAATTAGATCACGGTTAAGAATGGAGAATTTGATTCTGTTACACACTTTACAACAAAATAGCCCATTCTGGGTCTGTTAATGTAGCAGACATATTCAGTTCAAAAATATTCTTATTCATTGTTGTTACTCATATCATCCAAGCATCTTCAAACAGTCAATCGCTGTACGAGTCTCAGGACTGTCATTTTTTGGGTAGTAAAGACGATATTCCACAGGAACATGTGATGGATGACATCATCAGTTGTTGGCAAGCACTGCTAATCCAACTCAATTGCTTATGCCACTATTTTTTTAATTATTATTATTATTATTTTAAATTTACACCAAATTTTTTATTTTAAATCTGTGTGGCCGTTGAACTTTGGGATTTGGGGTCGTAGTTCAGGTGTTATTTGAGCCTTTAAGATGCCAATCAACTGCTCCGGGTTGCAAAAACAACATATTATGTCCACGGTGACGTGAATTTTTACTCTTTGGAATTGTCAAAAACAATTGTGTTTTGTTTTTGACAATTGTTCTCAACACCAGAGGTGAACAATTGTCCAAACATGCAATGACTCGTGCAAAAGAATTTCGACCAAAAGAATGATTTGTTCTGAATTTTTCTGCAAAAAGACCAAATTAGAACAAATTCAGCATAGCTCCTCTAACGTGCTGCTAATATGAAATACATAATTCTAAAACTGTTCCTATTAAAGGTGCACCAAATATAGTCATTGGTTTTTATCAATCTTTTAACAATCGTTAAAATACACAGTTGTATTGTAAAGCACTTTGCCTTGTTGCTGAAAGGTGCTATACAAATAAAATTTGATTGATTGATTGACAGTTAAAGTAACACACTTCACAGAAGGCAAAAAGCATATGATAGATTAGTTGTGATCACGTATCTTTTTCAAACACCTTGATGTTCGTATCTAAATTGCCCCCAAGCTCCGTGACTGACAATGGCTGAAAAGTCCAAAGCAATTTTCTAAAAAAAAAAACAGTAGCTTCGACCATTTTTGTCTGGTTGTTGTTCTTCCTGAACACTGTTCCTGCCTTTCATGTGCCATGGCAGAACGAGCAGCTCCAGCAGGATGTGGAATTCTACCGTGGAGAGCTGGAGCAGAAGGAGCCGCTCACCTCCAGAGATGACGGCGCCGAGACTCAGAGGAAGCTCAGCCTGGCCAACCGCCAGCTCTACCAGTGCCTGGACGACCTGCAGGTTCACGGAAACCTCACTTACGAAATTAGATAAATTAGCATATCCTACTGATTTTTTTATATATTTTTAAACAAATCATCTTTTACAACTCCTTCTTTTATGTCTGTCGGCTCTTAATGTGCGCAACATGTGTTAAAAGTCGAGTTATTCATTCATTGTAATAATTTATTGTTGTTATTTTGCATCCAACAGCGAGCAGAGGATGAAAACGCACACCTGAAGACACAGAATGTGCAGCTGCAGAGAAGCCTGGAGGAGTCTGTGAAAGAGATGGAGAAGATGACAGATGAGTACAACAAGATGAAAATCGTTGTGCAGCAGACTGACTCAATTATGGACCAGCTCAGGAAAGAAAGGGATCACACGAAGCTTCAAGTAAAAGCCCGCTCTCGTTCCACTGCTGCGTGTGTGTGTGTTTTTTTTTTATGTCCGTGTTTTGATCCCACCCTGAATCGGTGGGTGGTTTGCAAAATATGTTTCCATGCTGAGATGAGTTACGCGGTATCATTTATCATTCTTTTGGAAGGTCAAAGAGTGTGAGTAATATTATCAAAGAAAAGCTGCTGTGTTAGATCTGTCCTGTTTGTTTTGAAGTAGATAATCTAATGTTTCTGTGCACCAAACTCAAGCAAGGCTTTGTGGGGGTTTTTTACGTGCAGGTTAGAGAGCTGACAGAAAAGATTCAAAGCATGACTGAAGAGAATGACCCAATCATGGCAGCTGTCAATGCCAAAGTAGAGGAGTGGAAGGTGAGTGGCAAATATAGGCAATAATGTCAAGGCTCATTCTTCTTCATCTTTTGTTTTTGGACAAATATTCCTAACAAAATTGACTCTACAGAAACCCTTACATTGCCTTTGGAGAAACATTTTGACCGCATTAACTCACGCGGCTGTGGTCAGAGGTTTACATTCTCTCATCATGGGGTATGAGTGACAGTCAATTTGGGCTTTTGATATTTTATTCAAACCATTCTTTTCCCCCAGGCTGATGTGTTAACATCGCAGTCATTTTTAAAAACTGGTTGCAGAGGCTGCTTATCCGTATGGGATTTTCTCTAATGCACACAGATTAGTCAGATTATTCTAAATAAATCCGGTTAAAGGGGCAGTATTATGTGTTTTCCTGGCACATAGTGCCATTTTATAGCATAAACGAGTAACTGTTAACTTTAGTTTGTTTTACATAAAACTGCCCCTTTAAGCCCAAAATTATTCAGTGCAGTTAGAAAATTTGTATCAGAAAAAAAAGCCTAAAATGACCCTGTATGTGTAGTTCTTAGGCTAGCTGACAGTTTAGGTCAATATTTTTCTTGTGTTTTATGTGTTTTAAATACTGTCTGTGCTTCACCTGAGCATAACTTCAACTTGTGGTTACTAGATAAACACGTCAGTACGTTGTTCCACTTAAACAGGGACAAAAAGACTTGAACCACTAGCCTGTGAGGGTCCAGTCTCTCTATTCTGCTTGATTTATAACAAACAAGCAAGTCAGCTGTGGTTTAGTGAAATCTCTCCACCACCAGATCTATGGAAGCACAGGAAAAACACCGGACAGTTGTAAGTAAGTCAAAGGAAATGAAAAAAATCAGCATGATTTATTGGCTGTTGAGAACAAAGTTGCTTTCTTTGTATTTGCCTTACTTTAAAGTTTTCAAGAGACAGACTGAGTGTAAAAATGGACAAATAGTTAATTTTTTTTTATATAAGTGCTTATTTTCTGTCTTTTGTGATTTTATTGTATTTTGTTCTCTTACTTGAGTAAACATTAGCCTGTTGCAATGGTGATGAGATGTTTTCCTCACACAGAAAGTGCTGTCTGGGAAGGATGAGGAAATTTTGGTGTACCAGCAGATGATCCGTGAGATGAGGGAAAAGCTGCGCTCTGCCCAGCTGGACATGGACAAAAGCAACATAATTGCCCTGCAGCAGGTGTGTCCAAAAATAGCAAGCAGAGGAGTCAAACGTCTTCATTTATAATTATATTCTGCTTCTCCCAATGTGGCGCCTCTAACAGTGTGGCATGTTGCAGAAGATAGTTCTTTATAACAGCTCATATTTTGTTAGAGCTGTTTGAAAATGGTAAGATATATAGAATTTTATCTAGATTATTCTTAATTAAATTAAAAATGTTTTTTCTCAGCATTTATCATATTTGGCACTAACAATTGGCTGCCATACATTCCATAAAAAGTTTGAAAGTAAAGGTAAAAGCATTTCTGCAAACTAGCGCAATGCTCACATCAAATTGCATGGTTGCCTTAGACACAATAAAGAGAGAACTCCAAAAAATGTGTAAAGCTGCAACTATGACAAGTTGCAGCTTTCAAAAACTATCCTTCACTTGTGACACTGTTCTGTCATATGAGCCAACTGTTCCTAGTGGACATCAGTGGTGCAGCAACAGAAGCAGTTTTATCACAAAGGAGTAGTTCAACCATTTTAAATTGATGTTGCATTCCATTGACACCTGGAAATAACGACTTCCCAGTCCAAAAATTGACTGGGACGCCCTCCGAAGTCGAACTTCTCACTGGGATAATATGAGAAACCGCGACTTGTAAGACCGACTTTGCGTTTCAGTATGGCCGCTCCTGGCATCAGCAGTAGTAAACATGTTTATTTTACATGTAAATCAATGTTACTGATGGCGTCTGCAACTATAAACTGAATAAATTAAAAATGTTGTTTGCTCACTGAAAGTTGAAACGATATTCGTCAGACTGAGTGTCTCTGGGCGTCGCCATGTTGAAATCCCAACTCCTCTGACTATTTTAACTGGAATAGTCAATAGCCAACTCTGAGTTCTGTCTTTGAAGGTATCTAAAACACTGGGTTAGGTTCTGATTCTGATTTATAAACAACACATGCTCAGAACATCTCAGGAGAACCCCCATTCAGAAAAATCTGACCTATCTCGTAAAGTTTTATTTTTCACTGGATCCACCTTTTGTTCTGGCACCATTTTTTTTTGAAGATGCTGACCTTGGTATGACCTTCACAAAAGTATACAGTAAAAGCACAAAAAAAATATTTATATATATTAGGGATGTACCAATAAATTGGGCGAGAGTTCCTTGATTTAGGGTGACCAACAATCTTATATGTAAAACCGATGTTATGCTCTGATATTTTCTATCTACACGAAGGTCTGAAAATCAGTCTTCTGTGACAGAAGTTTGACTGACAAACCTGACCTAATGGTCACATCTGGACATGTTCAGTTAACAATAGCCTCCCCACTGTTAGCAACTTAGTGAGTTTGTTGTTATATTTACTATTCAGACAAAAAATTACAGTATTGGCCAAAATTGAAGTTGGCAGGTCAGGTGTTTTAAAATAAGTGATCAGCCAGAAAACTGCAATCGGAGCGCCCCAAGTAGTATGTATAAAATATGTAGAATTAGGTGGTTATAAGATGTCGGGCAGGTTTGCTATGGAAGGCTTTGTTTGTGCACGTCAGTTTGTTCCATCCACATGCCGTTCTCCAGTTTTTGACTTCTTTTCTTGTTTTGCCTGCATCATTACCTCTTTTTCATTTTTTCATTCTCATCCACCTGTCCTCCCTTCCTTCTCTGTCGCTGCTCTGGCCCAGGTCATATACGAACTCTGTGGTGTAAGTTCCATCCGTCACTTGTCTCTGCTTGTTTTCGTCTTAGAAGGTGCCTCATAGCGCCCACAGCAAGGCGAGTTACAACCCTGTTTCGTCCGACGCTGAACTGTCATTATTCAGAAATGTCTGCGAATGTCCCCCCAGGCCGTCCAGGAGCGAGATAATCAGATCAAGATGCTGAGCGAGCAGGTGGGGCAGTACACAGGAGAGATGGAAAAGCACTCTCAGCTCATAGAGGAGCTGAAGATGTCCACAAACAAAGACAGAGGTATGTGGGTCTGTGTTTAAACTGACCAATCAAATGTCTTGTTTTAATTATTAGCTTCAAGTTCAGTTAGAAACAAAAATGTTATTCATTAGATTTTATGTTACCAGATGAAATAATTATAGTCAGAAAGTTGCTTCTTGAAAAGTACTAATACTTTCTATTAGGAATGACAGTGATAGATATGATAAGTTACAGGCCACTAATTTGGTTTCACGGTTCGCCACGCTGGTTTAGCCTTGTCGCTCCAATTGGCGCTCTTGTCATGCAAAGTTAGCTGCCTTCAGCCAAGAGATTTCTAAACATTTAAAAAGCCAGATGTTTCCTTCAGAAAGTGGTACAGACCAAAACACAGCTGACAAGGCAGAATGTGGGTCAAAATCCTTGTTGGGTGGTAGAGGGGTGGAGGCAAATGGATTCTAATGCTCCTGTGCTTGTAGGGTCTATGTTGGAACTATGAGCAAAAATATCAACTTTACAAAGTGAAAACTTCACTCATAAAACTGATAATACTTCCATTACCAAATGGTAAAAGAAATCTGCCTCTGTAAGTGATTGTTAGTGTAATAATAAAAATTAAAGCCTCAAGTGGTGCCGGGCGGCCCTCGCAGCTCAGCGCCGCTCCAGCCTATTGGCAACCGCGGGGGTTCAGGCACCGCCGCCCTCCGGCCACCGTAGACGCTCTGACGCAGTTGCCGCGCCCGTCCGCCAGGCGACACCCATTGATACGTTCAGCAACGCTCCCCGACGACGCACAAAAAATCTGGTGCAGATCGGGTGATGCGGCGAGGAGATATAGCTGATGGATTAACCTAGGGGGCGCAGTGGAGTCAAATCACAATTCAATCCTATTGGGCCCCTTAGAGGTTCACAAGTGACAATCATAAAATGTTACGTGTAAATCCGATGATGCATGTATGATTTAGAGATGCGTTTCTCCATCAATCTCTTTGCCATTCGTGGAGTGACACTGAACCCTCCTGGCGAAATACTGATATAGTTACTCATCATCTTTTTGTCAGTTTGTTGTTACAGACAGTAATTTCGATGTCTGATGTAAGTTATTTCTCTGTCATTGATGGGGTAATATTGCCCCCTACTGGCGAAAAACTTAAATAGTTGCTAAACAGTGATGGTTGCTGATGAATGACGTACTTTATATTATTTTTAACCAAAATTAATTAATCTTTGTACTCTAACCCACAAGACGCAATTAGTAAAAAAAACTGAAAACATATAACAATGTATATTTACATAATTATTATGTTAACATGGCCTATGTGCCACAGATGCAATTTGATGGGCTGCTTTGATGTTGTTTAAGGTTTTGGAAGAATGTATGTGTATCTGAACAGCTGGCTTGATGCTTTATCTGGTGACTTATGTTGATATTAGCTGTATTGTGTTTTCAGCAGCGCTCCCTGGTGAAGCACGCGACATCTCTTGCAGACCAACTGATGTAGTGAGGAGATATAGCTGATGGAATAACCTAGGGGGTGCAGTGGAGTCAAATTACATTTCAATGCTGTTGGGCTCTTTAGAGGTGAACAAAGGTCATGCATATCCAGTTTGGCGCCAATCGGATGATCCATGTGTGATTTAGAGACAATCGTATGCATATTAGCACCTCGGTCCTCATGGTGTATGAAGTGCTTTATAAATAAAGTTGGTATGGTATGGTATGGTATGGCGAGGGACTGCAATTCACCATTTGGCCACGCCCACACGGTTCAGACAGCAGACAGCTGTCTGAACAGAATTGACAGAGTTCACCATCATATCATTTTATGTCAGTTTGCACAGAATTAAATCCATATAAATAATAGAGTAAAAGTAAGATATACAGCAGAAAAAACACGTGACTTCCTGTCAGAAATGGGCGGGGCTAAGGTGATGTCATCAGTTGAACATGACAATGTAATCAGGACTGGTCTATAGATAGACATAGGAAGTCTGTTGCATCTGTGACCTTGCATGTGGAAGTTATTGAACCTTGGTGTCTCATGGTGAATAGTAAAAGTTTGACACTTAGCCACACCCACATGCTTTGATGTACGAGAAATCTTTTGATAACTTTTGACCTTCAATGCCTCAAGAGTGTGCTGAGTGATTCTGAAGTCTGTATCTGAAAAACTGTAGGATGAGTTTGATCAGATACGACGTCTATAAAAAAAAGAGGAAATGATGGCTTTGATCCAAAATGGCTGACTTCCTCTTGGGTTTAGACCATGCCTCTAAGAGACTTTTTTTATACGTTCTGACAAGATACACATGTGTACCAAGTTTCATAATTCTAGGTTAAAACACGGCTTGTGGATGATCATTTAAAATATTCTAGGGGGCGCTATAGAGACATGAGGCCACGCCCACCAAAGTTTGTTACGGATTCCTGTTGACGGGTGGATAAGGATCCATCCTAGAGAGTTTGGAGCAGCTCGGCTCGAAACTGGTGAATTCAGAGCCAAAAGTATGGCAACTTAACTTCAATTTATTGATTGAAAAGATTTTAATGCATTAAAAATTTTAACACGGCAATTCTTGTTTTCGCGCTTTTCTTGTACGACGCTAAATCTGATGTAGAAAAGCGACATCCGCAAACAACAACGTTGGACTACGAGGCCGCTTCTCTTAGTCCACTGTGGATTTATTTTTCCGTCAGAATACAGTCTGGTTGTCCAGTGGAAAAGACTATTGTAGTGTGCTAAAAGGAGGAGTTAGCCTATCAGTGAAGCTAATCAAGCCTAAAATAACATCTCAGTGCTAAACATGTTGCAGCACCACAGACGTCTCCAACGCTAATGTTAGCACCCAGAGTCCACATTTCTAAAGAAAACACTTTGCACCATCCTGATGGTTGAAAAGCCTAAATAACAGATTAAAAACATTAATATCTTTGCTGTTGAGTTAATATTTCTATTTATTCAAGAATTTAACAGCAAAAAGGAATTTTGGAAATGAAAATGTTGCCTAATTAATTGACTAATTGCAACTAACTAATTACAAACCCTTCAATTAACAATTAATTAAAAAATTTAAATCGAGTTCCACCACCAGTTTGCAAATATTATTGTAGAAGCATTCCTGTCTGGAAAGGGAACAGTTAAAAAACATTTTTAAAGGCCACAATTCTAACAATCATGAGCTTATGTGAGCTTGTGGCTAACTTGGATTTTTAATAGTGTTTGGCTGGTAAATGTAGTTTAATAACATATTTCTGTCTCAGGTGCTCCTTCGACGTTACAGCAGAAGAAGATGGAGGAGCTGCAGTCCAAATTGAAAGTCGCGGAGGCCAGAGCGATGGAAGCAGAGCGGGCCTTCAGACAGGCAGAATCGCATGCTGAGGAAAAGGACAAAGCCTTTATTGAGGCGTCCAATCGCCTGAGCCAGTACGAGTCTGTAAGTCCACAAATACCTTTTTTTTTTTTCTTTCCTGCCTTTGTTTTTGGCCTCAGCTTCCGAGACTTGTTTTTATCCACATCGAATGAACTGACTTCTAATTTCCCAGAAATAAGGCCTGTGATTTTTCTTTTTCACCATCCTTTAAATAGGGATGTCAAAATGCCTATGTGACTGTGGTGTGATCAACATGCTTTTTGGGTCCACAAGCGTAGTGTGTGTTTGTTTTTTCACCAAAGCTAATCGCACCATGACTCCCACTCCCTTTCCTTCTCCCCCAAAAAACAAGGAAATAAACAAAAGTGAGACAAGATGTACTTTTTTATTTTATTAATTTTTTTGACGGACGACAAATCACAGAGCTGTTTCTGTACGGCAGGGCACTTACGGCCTAGAAGCAGCCATTGCCGAGATCAAAGAGTGTAACAATCAAATTAGAATGAGAGATCGTGAGGCAGAGTCCATGACCAAAGAGATCAACCAGCTCGAGCTGAGAATCAATGACCTCATGGATGAAAACGAGAAGTTCCGGGAAAATCTAGGTCAGAGTTTTTAAAAACACCACTGTTCTCCGTCTGTTTAGACAACGCTGGCTCATCTGAGGCGGGGAAATTTCTAATGTGTTCTTTTTTTGGTGGGATTTTCCGGTTGCGAGCAGGTCTGGAGCCAGAGCAGGAAGTGGATCTGACAGAATTCAGGCGCGCCAGAGATCTCAGGCAGCGCCAGTACAAAGCCGAAAACCAAGTTCTTGCCAAAGAGGTACGCTGCGTTCAAATGAGACCAGACTGTTGCTTTTAGAGGTGCTGGAGTGGCCTCATGTCAACACACTGCTGGATTTCTTTTCAGATTGAGCGACTGGAAGAAGAGCGCCTGGAGCTGAAGAAACAAATCAGGCGCATGGTGAAAGAAAAAGGTGAAAGGCCTGATTTAACTTGTGCAAAGCATTTCCTACTAGGCCTGTCAAAATACATCAATTAATCGCATGATGAATTAAAATCAGCACAATAATTTCCATTTGCACGATTTATTACTTTCTCTTTTCTCTCTCTCTTCCTACCAAAAACTGGATGACAAAAATCTGCAGTTGGGTTGGTCTGAATTATTTGAAGGACAGTTTTGCTTACAAAGACTTCATAATTAATTTAGACAAATTTTTATGAATTGTTTGTAAATAAAGTGCAAAAAAATATCATTTCAGAGCAAATCTAAGCAAAGTTGTTTTTATGGTAGAGTTGAGAAACTGCAATACAAAATTAAAAAAGATTTCAAGAGAGTCTGAAACTAAAATATCAGTCTCATCCTAGTAGAATTGATTCGATACAGCTTTAGTATCGGTATTCTCAATATTTTGGATTGATCTGCCCACCTATATATATTAGTTCATTAAATTGATTGCCATTTGTTAACTTAAGTGTTTTTGAGAACCGGCAACAGGCTATAAAATAGATCTAAAAATAGTTTTGGTCTCATTTTGAAAAAAATTGCTCATTTTTATCACTTTTCTGTTGGGATATGAAGCTCCAAAATGCAAGAAAATACAAAGAATAAAACATGATTCTGCACTGTTTTCACGTTAACATTCCATACGCCGTTCAGCATCCCCTTGAACTCTTTCACATGTTGTCATATTACAACCACAAGCTTCAATATACTTTTATTGGAATTTCATGTGGTAGAACACAAAGTCATGCATAACTGCGACGTGGAAAGGAAAGTATGGATGGTTGTTCGACGAATTTTTTAAAAAATATAAAAAATTTGATGTCCGTGGTGGTGATCTGGACATTTTATGGCAACTTCCAGTTCATAGGAAGCTGCAACTGAATCCAGTGTGGAAAGGTTACGAGTTCTGAATAAAATCAGAAAACATGAAACTGAATCTCTAGGAAAAACAGGAAAAATGAAGATGCAGTTGTCTAATCTTGAGAAGAAGTGTTCTACGGCTGCTTGAAATGTTCATTTTGACACTTAAACCACTTAACATTTGTTTCTGGTGATCAGCTGTGCCTACTGGAATCCCACAGTCAAGTGTGCAGCTGGAGGAAGATGTCTGGTCCAGCAGAAAAGAAGAGGCACAAGGAAGAATTTACACTGACGACGAGATCAGACGAAAGGTAAAGCCCATTACTTTTTTTTCCTATAACAAAAAATGTTTGGTTAAAAAATAGATTTTTTCATTTATGTTCACATTTCAGCACCTAAACATTCAGAAGTAAGTTCACAGCTCTCACCTAAATTAGTTCTTGTTCATTTGTCGTCCAAAGTTAAGCCGCCTTGCATTAGTAGAATGCCTTGAATCGGCTTTATTGTCTCTACTTACATAAATGCAGAATTACTAGAACATCTGCTCTCTGTGTAAAACAGGGTAGAGTTGGCATTATTATTCGGAGATTACAACTTCAAAGATGATCTGTCTAAAAACCTGATGATGTGTAAGGATGAGCATTTATTGCATCATGTATCATTTATCGTGATAAATTTCTTTTCACAATAAGAGATGTTTTGATTTATCGTTCCAATTAATTATATTTAAATTCCTATTTTCCCCAAAGAACTGTTGGGATTGTTGCTTTTACTGTTTTCTCTGTGATTTTTTCATCAAGAACTTTGATAAATGTCAGCAAATTTGAAAATATGAGTTAATGGAGCTACTGTGTGCAGCTTAGTGATACGAACCACACTTGTTATGTGACTGGTGTCCTGAAAAAAGAGCATTACACACTTATTCAAGAGCAGCCTTTGTGTTTCAAAGTCACATAGTTACCAAAAAACAAGTAATAAATAATTTTCACTGTCACTTTTATCTCAATAATACCACAAAATATTGTGATACAATTTTAAGTTTATGCAGGTTTTTATTCAGAGGCTCTCAGACTTATAGAAGAGGTTAAAGTGAGGGAAAAACACCATACATATATTTCACTTCATCTATTTCTCTAACGTTAACTTTGCATTGCAGAATGAACACCTAGAGAAAGAACTGAGCAGCAAGAAGAGGGAGCTGGAACTTCACAAGTCCGATTTTCAGGCTCAACGTGAGTTTGAGATGCTCTCAGAGAAAGGACACTGTTGAACTGAATTATGTAGTAAACAGCATATTGTCTCAGAGGGCCATTTGTTTGCTTTTGTCCATGTGTGTCACTGTGTGTCCATCTACAGTGGCAGACCTGTCCAAAGCAAAGAGAGACTTGGAGGCTACGCTGAAAGATGTTCTTCAGGCCATGAGGACTAGTCAACAGACCGGTTCTGATTCTGTCACTGCTAGCGGTATGAAAAGCTTGTCTAATGTGAGTATCTAAAAAGATTCAGATACAGCTCTCTATTTCATTTTTGTCCTCTTACAGCTACACAACTATGTCTGCTATATCCTCACCTTCCTAAATGTCTTTTTTTTTGTTGCCAAAACTGATTTTGTCCACAAAAAAAAAATCATCACCTCTTTCTTTTCAAAAGACGTTTTAAGCAGAAAAAAAAGAAGTAATTTTTAGCACAAAAAAAAGACCATTTTTTGAAGGTTGCAATATTGAAATTAGTGTGCTAAAAATAGCAGCAAAATTGCTAAGCCAACCCCAATAGCCACCCCACTGTTGTAAGCTTACTGACTTTGTTGCTATTTTCAGACAACAACAAAAAATATTTTTCCAAAATCGGCAGGTTTGGATTTTTATTGTAATTATTATTATTATTATTATTATTGAATACCAAGGAAGCAAATTTTATAAAAGTCAGAATTTTTAATGATGATGTTGGCGATCGGTCAGAAAACTGCAATCGGCGAACCCGTATTGGGCTCGGTTGGTTTCAATATGTCCGATGTTAAATTTTTTTTTTTATTATTTGAAATGTGACAAAGAATCAAAAAAAGAGAAGAAAGCCCTGAGCCTCTGTGTTATCTCTGTCGCTTGGTAACTCAACTCAAAACAAAAGCAGCAGGACATTAAAAAAAAGCACCAAATTGTGAGGCAAAATCTGTAGTGAGGCACGGCAGAGGAGGATACTGGAATGGCGCTGCAGCGTCAGACATGTGCAGCAGGAATTATCACAAGTAGATCAGATATAAGCCACATTGCTGACAGATGTTGGATATAATATTTAACAGAGAATAAAATGTGCCCTTCCTTTGAAGTTCATGGATGAGCATTTCTTGTAAATATAAATCTGATGATTATAGACGTGTTATTCTGAGGAACATTTAACACTTGAAGTGAATGAAAATGATTTTAATGACTTGTTCTTCTTCCAGGGAGAACTGATTTACAGCCTCAAATTTTCTGGCCAATTTGAATTTATTTAATATTTTGTCTAATCCAACAGAGCCAGAATTTACACATACAGGCTTATGTGTGTCGTTAATGGCTCTAGAATGTCTTTTGACTTGAGAAGGCCTATCAATATCTGCTGAGTGATCATAACTGGCTGCAGCTGGAGGTTTCTCTTTGTCATTATAAAACTCCAGTCACAGGGTTCTTTTCGTCACATTTGTCGCAGACTTTAACTAGGACTGATGTTATTAAGCCCGGTTTTAACCTTTTTTTATTATTAGAACTCAAAATCCCATCATCATATCAGTAAAAATGTCTCTACCAATCATTCCTTTAGGCTTCCACTTGCACTGAATTCTTGTCCTGAACTGTACAGCACAGAGGAAGTGTAGCTAAATCATTTGTCAGCACAAACACATCCCCTGGTTTTACCAACCCTTTTATTCTTATTGTTTAAATCAACATGAAATGTTTTCTAATGGTTCGCAACCTGAACTAGCGGATTTCGGATCGGTACTAGCAGCCTAGCAAGAATAGGCAATGACTTCAGCTCTGTCTTGGACGCAGAAGTCTGAAGAGTTTTTCCCCTTACTGAAGATTATATAAAATATACCTGTTCTGAGAACATTGGCTCATTGGCCACAAAGCTATTGCTGACTAGCTGTGCTTTCAATACAAATGTGTGCTAATTTTTGTCAATATTCTGCTGATGTCGAAAAAGCAGAGTCTTGCAATTGTGGTGTTTCCATTAAATAAGAAATTAAATTAAAATCACATGTGAATAAGCTTGTTCATGCGACTAAGTCATTTAAAATTATTGCGGCGATAGATGCAAGCAGTTACATGAGCTATGTTCATATTCAGCCATGGATCTAGCACTCATCATCTGTGTTTTAGGGAGACTGTTTTACAGAGGAGCTATGAATTCAACACGCTACAATATCACAACTTTTTATTAAACTGTGTGATGCTGTGAGAGCTCTAGTGGAGCCAACTGGACATTTGTCCAAAGTAAACCATCATCCTCCTATCATTTCTTGTTGTCATTTTTTTGTCCTTTTAGCCAGTAGTAACATCCAGCTGTTGATTGCGTGCAATGTGAAAAAATGTCTCCATTGCAGTTTTGCAAAATACATCTGTTTCTATGTGGCTGAAAAACAACTCATACATGTGCAAAAAGATTTTATCAAGACAATGGGAGTTGTTTTCAAAATTTGCATGTTTCCATTGAGCTAAATTGTTTTTGTAATTTCAAGTTGCACAATTCTTGCAACTTGAAATGGAAATGCAGATAGTGAAGACTTTCTAGTTATCCAGCAACACAAATACTCACAGCCCCCCAGATTGCATTAATTAAAAGAATATCAGGTGCTGACCTGACCTGACCTGACCTGACCTGACCTGACCTGGTACACATCTGTCAAGAGGTAGAGCAAAATGTCCGCAGTGTTGTAAAAACTTTACTGCATGGTAGTGGTGGTTGGTAAAACTAGACCACAATTAAAAGATTGAAATTTACTTGACATTCTTGTCCATAATGTGTGATTGGAAACGTCTGATTGGAAATTCAGCTGGTGTTTATGTGCTGGATTCTAACTGTTCTCTCTTTTTTTCTCTCTCTCTGTCTTGCCTCAGGCTTTAGATGTGAGCAGCCTAGGTGGGCAACCCGAGGCTAACCTCAACTCTCAAATACATCAGCTGGTGGGCCGAAACGAAGAGCTGAGGCAGGAACTAAAATCGGCTCGCGAGGAGGCGAGCAGCAGCTTCAGTGACCTCGTCAGAGTCAAAGAGAAGGTACGGTGAAGTGAAAAACACCGGAGCCCACAGGAATGTATTTATTTTACCATTTTTATAGCCAGGAATGCCACTCTTTGGTTTTCGGCTGTTGCCAATATGTGCTGGTTTCCTTTCACTTAACAAGAGGAAGGAGGTAAACAAACCCGTGTTTTGGCATTTTGTTTATATTCGGTTTAAAAGTTCTAAAATGTGAAAGTTTGCAGCAAATAAACTTTTAATGAAGAACATCTGCCAGAAAACACAGCTTACAAAATGTTTGTGAGATTCTTGTGCTTGAAAGATGGAAGAAATGTCGGGTTTTAAGCCGTTTTTTGTTTGTTTGTTTGTTTGTTTTTTTTCCCCTGCCATCGCCATTGATCCATGAAGTTGTTAAACAGTCAGCTGTTTTCCTCTTTTGTGGACTAAAGGTTTGGGATGTTCCAGAATGGTTCTTCTGTTTTTCTCTAGAACTTCCAGAGGATCCCACAGAGATACATTAAACAACAAATTTGGGTGAACAACGTTTTAAACGAAAGTTGGTTGTGTTGAAAAGCTTGACCGATGGGTTGTGTTTTGACGCCTTCGTCTGTCAGGTGAGCCATCTCCAAAATGAGCTGGAGCAGCTCAGGAAGTCAGGCAGAGGAGGAGTCCTCCCTCGACCTCTGACCCTCCCCGAAGGCCTGGGCCCCAGCAGCACCGAGGTCATTAGCTCCTTGAACGAGTATGCTGTTCGACTGCTTCAGGTCCGACCTAGTTTCTTCTCAGTTCTCTGACTTCAATAATTGTAACTAAACTGAGAGTCTGTTTATAAATCCTCGTCTATTCTTGTTTAGGAGCTGAAAAACAGGGAGGAAAAAAGCAAGAAACTTTTAGAAACCCTGGAAGAATACAAAGAGAAGTTTTCTGTCATAAGCCATCAACAAGGACTCCTCTATAAGGAATATTTAAGGTGGGCTAACTTGACTAATTTAGAAGGCAAACTGTTATAATGAGCTGGTGATAATGTTGTTGTTCTGTTTGTTAGTGAAAAGGCAGAGTGGCAAAAAGAGAAGGAGACATTCACAGACACAAAGAACAAGCTGGAAGAGCAAAAGCAGGTGGACGATGTGAAAATTCAACAGTTCGACGTAAGTCACAGTGAATTGCTGGAACATGAATAGAAATGTAATTTCCTATTTATTTTCTTTTTTGTTGAAAAAAAGAAAATACTGTAAATAGAAATGGTGTACAACAACACCATTTTTAGGTGTTGCTGTACACCTAAAAATGACAACATCATTCAACTTAAAGTCAAATTGAATAGCTGAATTTTTTTTAAAAACAAAAACAGGAACGACATCTTAAAGTGGCTGTGAGCTACGGAGTCAAAGCAGAGATCAATAATGTATCAAGATGAAGACAAAATGATTCCAAATGTGACATTGTTAGCATCTCATCTTAGCATTTAGCATGATTAGCAATGCTACTTCTACTTTTACCTTAACTGTGAGACTTCCTAAAGACTCCAACATCTCCTAATCCATTTTGTTCTGTTTTATAAAGAATTTCCCCTTTGCTGGAAGACTTTCAGCTGCCTGGTATTGACTTATGTCTTGCTGTCTGTTGTACAGTTAAAAATGCAGTTTTCTTTTAAATTTGCTGCTTTCTCCAACTTTATTTTATAACACCTCACTTATGCCGAAAAACATCTAGCATCCTTCTGTAGCAACTCTCACTTCAAGGAGACTTCCATCAAAATGGTTGCATTTCCCAAGCGATCAATCGGTACATCTTCGTTTCTTTTGTTTTATTTTTGTTTGTTTGAGTCATGTAGGCTTTTTATTATTATTCGACGTTATTAAGAACATGTAGTATCGAACTACCACTGAGAAAATCTCAATAGGTTTCCTTTCACCTTTGCTAACTTGAAACATACATCAGGGAGAACACGCTCATCCCCCAAGGCTTACTGCACAGCTTGGATTGCACAGATTTCAACATGCGCCGCAACTGAATCTCCGTGTTTGCACGAGTCAGAACAAAAAAACGAAGTGTGTAAGACAAAAAGCAACTGCACATACGAGCGAAGAAGTAGTTAGAACCGTGACATTGATTTCGCGTGTGTTTCGTCCGTCAGGAGCTGCTGGACACACTTCACAGAGACCCCGAGGAAATCAGGCGGCAGCTGAGCGAGGCGTTCCGCAAGCTGACCGTGTTGAGGGTCAACGAGAAGAAACTGACGCGCCGCTACTCCACTCTGCTGGAACGGGAGCAGCTCCTCCACAAGGAAAACGGCAAGCTGAGGGACGAGAGCAGCCGCATGCAGGCCTCTGTCCTCCAGAGGATGGGTTACCTGCAGAGGTACAAGGTACGCACGTCCTGATTTACCTGATTCACTGTCAAATGGGGGCGAATCAGCTGGAAAACCTTCAAAGCTCTCAGTAAAAACACAAGTACAAGAGGAATTCTGATACTTGGTTCAGCATTTTCTGCGTCCTCCTTAATTTTGCTTCCCATCTTGGAAGAGAATATCTTTGCCAAATTTCTCATTCTGCATCTTATCAAAAAGCTTTTTCTTTTTAGTTTATGTTTGCAGGAAGGATTAAGTTGCCCTCCTCCACCCTGAACCACACCATAAATCTTACATTCGATCCAATAGAAGAGACATGTTTCCCTCGAAGACAGCGTCTGGAAGTTGCTTTGGCTCATCGTGCTGGAACGCTCGTTTGATCCTCCTGATAACCGGCATTTTGATGTAAATCATCAGGCGTTATTTACACTGTCGTCTTCCTAACACCTTTTCCATCTGACTCCCACCTCTGTGCGGTGCTGCTGGGCACGCTGACATGGAATGTTCTGGACGCCGGCTCAGGCCAAGCTCATTTAGCTCAACGACTTTTGACCAGAGAATGTTTCTCCTGATAGCCGCCAGGTTTCTTTTCATGTCTTCTAGCGAAGGTAAACTCAGAAGAGTTTTGGTCACAGGATTGCAGTGGAACTTTGTTTGGTTAATTTGGGATGCTGACAGGCTGAAGTATGTGGCAGCATTTGTTGCTCTGGCGCTACACTTCCTGATTAATCCACAGCTGAATTACCAAGTCTGTTACCAGTGTGCCAGGATATTGGTTAACCCAAGGGAAGTTTTAAAACTGTCTATTTTTGTTTTGCCTCTTGTCAAATTGATTCCATAAGTTAAGAAGCAATAAAAAAAAAACATGTTTCTTTTTTTTTTCTTCCCCCCCCCCTAAGACCTCATTTATTTTTGAAGTAAAAAAAAGATATAAAAAGTTGGACGATTTTAAGTGCAACACACATTTAAACCACATGTAAATTTGGTTTAAAAGCAGCTGAACTTAATAGTCATAATTCAAGGACCAGATAAAATATTCTCTGAAATGTGGAGGCTGTTTTAAGGAGCCAATCTGTCTTCAATGCCCATATCTGATTTAAGCACATACAGTTACAGCAGCATTTATTGGTAGCCCTGGTAATGTCAGTGCTTTGTACAACCCTTCTTAGACTTCTCCTTTAACATTTTTTAAACAATTAACTTATGCTTCTCTGGACGGTGGGCCTCACCATACGCTGTGTTCGCTGTAGTTCACGCTACATATTTTAAATAGAATTTAGGTCCAAAGAAGATCTGACCATGGAACAGGGTTGATTCTGCCTTGCTAAGTAGTTTTGCTAAGTCAAATTCCGTTTGACTTAGCAAAATCATTATTTTGCTCAAAGATCTAATGACAACCAGTTTTCCTTTTTCTTCTAGAGATCACCACATTTCTATTTAAACGGATCATATGTGTTAGACTGCTTGTGACATCAGGTCCAAAGTGCCTTCAGCGTCACTTTAAGTTGCTTTTTCACATATTCATCCTTTGTCTTGTGTCAGATGCAGCTGAAATGCTTGTTATTGAAAAGCTTAGCCCACTAAGTCTCATTCATTGATGGTGACTCCAGTTTGAGACGCCAACTCGAGTCACATGTAAGATTCAAAAAGAAACGATTTTAGATTGTTGATGGATTTTTTGGAAATTGTACGTATCAAGAAAATAACTTAAATTCTTGCTGTTTTTGTAATGTTAGCCATGCTAGCTGCTAATGAAAGAGGGCATGCCCTCTTATTTAAAAAGACATTCATTGTAATTGTGAACTCTGATGTCATTATTGGTATTTTTTATGACGTCCAAGGAAACCAAACTTTAGCAATGGATTGGACTTAATATTAGGTTAAAAATTAAGAAAGCAACTTCATTTACCAGAGGGTTTCCAGAAACACATTGGAAGTCCATTTGTTTCCAATTGAATTATTTTGACATGAGAACCAAGGACATGTTTGCTGTAAGCCAAATCCACAAAGTGTCATGATTTGGGGACGGTTTGCTTCAGGACTTGCTAAGCTTACCTTCATATAAATGACCATGAATCCTGTTGTGTAACAGAGCTTGAAGAAAATGTAAGAGCATCTGTAAAAATGTTAAGGTGATTCAGAACTGGAACCACCATACTAGTAAATCCACTGAAAACTGCCTGGGAATTGAATGGAAAGTCCTGATCAGAGTCAGGCCCCATGTGTTGGAGTTATTGAGAGGCTTTGGGATATCGCAGTTTAAACTTATAAACTTGGCAGAGATGCCAACTGTTTTTCAAACTGGTTTTGAAAATAAAACGCTCACTTTTAGAGTCTAGAGTGCTTTTCTTGAATTCTTCTCTTTCCCCGTGTAGCAAGAATACTCTGGATGCCACCCAGCACACCTAATCTGTTCCCCACACCCACCCCCAAACTCTGATGACGGTCATGAATCACCAAAACAAAAACTGATATCGAAAGAATCCAGATGTCTTTCAACACTAGCGATAAAGAACGCTGTGAAAATACTCAGGGAGTTCGGGGAGAGCCCTTAAACGGCACTTAACGAGAACCTCTCAAATCACCCGGGATCGTCACATGGTCCCAAGAGTGTCTATGAAAACGTTCAACACAGTCCACCAGGGCAGCCTGAAATGTAACCCAACACTACACAAATCTTTACGAGGGGAACTCATTCATCTGTTCCGCTTGAAAACACACTGGAGGTCACTGGGTGTATGTTCCGCTTTGATGGGCAAAGAGATGGTAGACACGTCTTCTGTGGTTAAAATGGCTCCACAGTTTTTGAGAGGAAGAGTTGAGGGAGTCAACAGGGATGAGAAATCTCACCCCCAACCTTTGACCTACGGCCACTGATTTAGGCTAAATGTGCTTTCTCTTTAGAAGCTAAAATACTGGAAGAAAGCAATTAACCGTCCTGTTGGGTGTGGCCACTGAATAGTTAAATCAGTAATCACTGTAAAGCGTTGTTTCACTATTTGTCTTTTTAAAACAAGAATAAAAAATTATGTCGTTGGCAGTTTACCATTGAATCAACATCTCACCTTTTCTTTTTGTCCTAAAGGAAATGGCTGCCTATAAGCTAACAGCCCTGCAGAAGGCCTTGGATGACAGCGTGCCTGCATCAGAACTTGAGAAAGCCAATAAGGAGTACACCGAGCTAACAGTCAAATACAGAGATGTGCTCCAGAAGGACAGCCTACTTGTACAGAAAACATCCAGCCTCCAACATTTAGAGGTAGTAAGACATATTACCAACTCAAAACTTTCCTCTTGAACCAACTGTTACTCTTTCACTCC
This sequence comes from Brachyrhaphis roseni, assembly GCA_903066815.1. Lineage (NCBI taxonomy): Eukaryota > Metazoa > Chordata > Actinopteri > Cyprinodontiformes > Poeciliidae > Brachyrhaphis > Brachyrhaphis roseni. Next base: position 23,012 of record CAEFZY010062753.1, on the reverse strand, counting down.
TTTCAGTGTCCTTGTTCGTCTCTCCTATCTTCGGATTTTCGACTCTTTCTTTCAGTCTTTCAAAGTAGTTTTGAACACCACTTACAGTTTTCTGTAGTTTCTCTTCGTTAATGTTTTTTATTTGATTTTGGCAGCTTTTTCACTCATTTATTTGCCAAGCTGTAACCATCCATGAATTTGTGGGAGGTCGTGTAAAGGTTCTAAATAAATTTAAAGCTGTGTGGCAGTTCTTGTCTTTAGAACTGTATTTTTGTTCTGTCAGTCAAACCAGAAACAACTTCTGCTTTGTTTATTGTTGTCCTAAACCCATTCTTAATTGTGCAACACCTTCCTCTGCACCAAAACTGTAATTCATCATGTTAATGTCAACATATTTCCAATTTTTTTTTTTTTAAAAAGCTGCAAAAGTTGAGCATAGAATGTTTGAAATACCTTCTGGAAAACTTAAAAAACATTTAATCAAAGCTGCTTTAAGAGATTACAAGTGACTTCTCGGTTACATTATTTCCAGTGGCAGGCTGAACTCTTCCAATGCATCTTTGTGATTCTGTCCAACATCCCAGAGCGAGAGCGAGTCTCTACGGGAACAAATATCTGCCATCAATAAGGAGCTGGAGATCACGAAGGAGAAACTCAACACGTTGGAGCAAGCATGGGAGACCGTCGGTTCAGTCGGTAAACAAAAAGAGGGAGTTCACTCCAGTCATTTACATCTTAAAAAAAAAAAAATAAGATGATAGCATCTTTTTTGTTTACTCGGAATCTTGAAACGTGTTACAAAACTATTTGTTCTGCATAACAGTTGAGACATTCAGTTGCGACCGAACAAGAGTTTCGACACAGCTTCTCTTAGCTGTTCAGCACAAATCCTTCAGGGGTGAAATCTGAGGTCATCATTGCTGTAAACAAAACAGTTGCAGGATTCTGGCGATGCCACACAACATGGCCACAGCAGAGGTTTCCCACAGGGGGAGATGAGAGTGTTTACATCTGTGGAATCACAGTTCCTCTGCTGCCCTGCCTGCGACCGTTGCCGTAATAGGCTCGGTGGTTGCAAGGCAACTTATGTACATTTAGCCGCATTGTTGGCATTAATTGGGGTGTGAGCTGTGGCTCGAGTTGTTATGACGTTTTTGTCACAACAGTGAGAATGTCCGGTTAAGAGTCATTATACGCTCAAGGCCACTCTATAGCAATTGCATCCAAAACTGCAGTGCCTTGCAAAACCATTGACGCTGGTGGAAATTGTAAAAAATCAAAGTAGCACATAATTATGACATGGAAATAAAACCATATGTGCTTCTTTCTTTGATTCTCCTAAAAATCCAACTCAACCTCCTCTTCTTTTTTTTGTTTTTGGTAGAAGTCAAAGAATTAGTAAATTGAATCCTCCTGTTTGTAATGCAATCTCAGTATAAATCAAGGCGTTCTGTGAAGTCCTCAGAGGTTTGTTAGAGAGTATTAGTGAACAAACAGCTCTGAGGAAAGAGTGGGAAACGCACCAAAGCAGATCAGAGATAAAGTTTTTGACAACATATTACAAAAGCCCTGTTTTGTTCGCCACGCAACATGCTGAACTGACAGGTCAGGAAAGTTGAGCAATAGTTAGAGAAAATGCAGACAACACAGGTGGGACTAATGACAACAAGAAAAAAAAAGTGAAGTGATTTAAATCAAAGAATATTCAAATCCTTCAATGGTCTAGTCAAAGTCAAGTCTTAAATCTCACCAAGAATCTGTAGCAAAATTCAAAAGCGGAGGAAAAATAGTAGGTTTTAATCCAATCTGGTTGAGTTAGATCCATTTTGCAAAGAAGTGTGCACACAGTTTTGGTTATTGCAGCCATTTGCTACAACAACAAAAAAATATTATTTCTCATGAATGTACGCAAATTTATGAAAAAAGAAAAAACTGAAATATCACATGGCGGTTGGCAAACAACTTATAGGAGCATTACCGCCACCTTCCAGATATCACACGGTCAGAAGTATTCAGACATTTTGCTGTGATGCTCCATTTAACTCACATGCTGTCCATTTCTTCTGATTCCCATGGAGATGGTTCTATGCTTTCATTGGAGTCCAGCTGTGTTTAATTAAACTGATTGGACTTGAATAAGAAGGACATACACCTGTCAATACAAGGCCTCACAGCTCACAATGTATGTCAGAGCATTTAGCAAAATTTAAAGGGGTCTGAATACTTTTTGTACCCACTCTACATCATAGCAGTTTTAGGTTTTGTTGCCATGAATGCTTTTGTTTTTGTGCTGATTGTTTTTTTTTCTCCTGCCACCTTTTAAAGTATTTATTTAAGGGAGAGATTCTCAAACTCAAAGAGTGCCGACCCCATGCTGGCAAGCCCAATAAAATACAAATGCATACAGAGTGATATAATCATATCCATTTTTAAACATGATTTTTTTTTTACAATGACATTTTGTTATTTGATTTTATCATGTAAGAAGTCTAATTATCAATGAATCAAATATTGACATAATCGTCATCTAATTTAGTAATTGATTAGTTGTTTTCCTGGAGTATACAGAGTTAAAAAAGGCCATCTGCTGAAAGAACAGCATATTCAAAGTGGTGATTAAGTCAAAACTGCACAAAAAATGCTGCATGCATATTACATTTAAGATAAAAAAAAAAAAAAGTTCTTTGTCTGTAAATATGTTTTACCCAGAACTCAAGTGGCAGTTTTTGCTTCACTTACTTCAAATCTGTAAAAAAAAATAAAAAAATAAATCTCCTTTTAAGCGCCTTTTAATATCCAACTATTAATCAGTTAATCCAAAAAATTATTACCAGATCAGCCCTACACACTGTAACGATGTGAAGTCGAGCTGAAAGGCCTGAGCTTTTCACATGTTAATAATTTCTTTTAGTTGCAGATTCATCTTTTTCCACAAATGACCAAGTGTAGGTAATAAAATGTTTAGTTTCTTATTTAAAAAAAAAAAGAACTATTTGCTTATCTATTTTTTAAGGTTTTTCTGACATTGTATGAAAAGGCAAAAGGCTTAAGAGGTCAGTCTTTACCAGAATGTGTCATTTAAAAAAAAATCTGTTTAATTATCATAATAAGCGATCGCTAAAATAATCGTTATAGCCTAAATTTAAATATTTAATTGGACATTTATTGGAACATTCATTTATATAATTGTGCATTCACAATTAATTATCTCATGATGTAGTTTTTAACTTTTCTGGCCCTCCATAAACCATAGGGGATCACATCATGATGAATTTGAAAATCATCTTTTGACCCCCAAATGAGTGTCTCGCGACCCTCTAGGGGGTACCCTTGAATTAGGGTACACATGCCAAGTTTATTTTTAACTAATCTTTCCAGTTGTGTGTTACTTTATGTTGGCTTGTCCCAAAAAATCCTTATGAAAAACATTTGCACTTGTGGTTGAAACATGATCAAAAATATAAAGTACGGGGGGGGGTAAAATATTAAATATTCTTATTTTTTAATTCAAGGTTTTTATTCTTGAATTTATTTATTATTTACATCTAAAAAAAATCACAACTTTTTTGAAGAAAATATATTAAATGTTTTTTTGTTTTTTTTTTAATGTTTTACAACCTTGACAGTTAATTAATGGTTCCACCTCGCTGAAACAACCGTTTTTTCTTCCTCAGGCTCTGAAACTGGCCTGGCCGAGGGAGACAGGGCATCGATCAACAACGAGACGATATCCGCTGCGAGGCGGATTACAGCTTTAGAGATGAAGGAGCTGAACGAGAGGCAGAGGGCTGAGCATGCCCACAGAATGTACGACCACATGAGGAACTCCCTGAGACAGGTGGAGGAGCGCAACACAGAGCTGGAATCCAAGTTCTCTGAGGTAAGAGACCAAGGAAAACATTAAATTGTTTTTTTTCTCCCATCTGGCTCTTAATTCTTACCAGTCAACACGATCAAGTGATAAACTATTCTAAATGGTATTTGCATCACCTGGCAGGCTCGCCTTATTATCTAATAAATGTGTTTTTGCGTTATACAAGTACAGCAGAGCCTGTGCAGAAAGACGTTAATGCCACCATTCAGGCTTATTTCTTGCTGAAACATCTGAGCTTGCATCCGACCGTCTGGAAAACATCACTTTAATTGCTTTCATCCAACTTTTTGTTTTGCTCCAGCTGACCAAGATGAATGCGGAGGCCCAGCGGATCGAGCAGGAGCTAAGAGATGAGCTGGCGGGCGCCAGCAGCAAAGCCACCAGCGACGCCGACAAGGCCAGGATCACAGAGCTGGAGAAGGCCGAGGCCGAGCTGCGCCTCGAGGTCTCCAAGTGCGTCTCGAAAGTGTCCGGTTGTTTTTCTGTTCTTGCTTGCTGCTATCTTGACAAACGACTGCTGACTTTGGTAATTAATTGCTGAGGTGAACATGTTTTTGCAATCCTCGCAAAGATAAGATGGTTCCTGACTGGACCTGGAGAATTTACCTTGGGTAGGAATCAACGCTAATAGATTCATTGGTATCATGAATTTACCAGTCTCTTGTTAGGTTGTTGTTAAAACTGTAAAAAAAAATAAATTTGGATCGGTGCGGCCATGCCTGTTAGAGACGTCTGCGTCCAGCTGAAACACTTCAGGTTTAGTCTCACCTTTTGCCCTTTCTCATAATGCTGGTAGTAAATCCACTGGTCTATCTTCACTTTTATTTATGAGTGAAGACAGATTAGAGAAGTACCAAGCGGTGCGTGTGTATCTTTCTTCTGCAGGCTGCAAGAAGTCTCAGACGTGGCTTTGTCTCAGGTCTCCGCTCTGCAGGCCAGACACAAGTCCAAAGACAACGAAGTCGAGGATTTAAGGAGACAAATACTGGATTACCAGGTAACCAGGAGTTGCTTTTGTATCAAAAAATGTCAAAAGTTGACAGGAATTTCAAAAATACGACTCAGTTATTTATGTAATTGGAAGACATTTTTGAGAATACTCAAACACACAATTGTAGAGTCTTTAAAAAGGTGAACACATAAAAATACAATAAAAATAAATATTTTTTTGCTCTACAGTTAATTCCTAATGAGGTAATCGGCCAGTGGATCTTAAAACAAATTAAATAAATTGGAAGAAATGTCCCCCATAATGGACAATGATAAGTACCATATTTGTTAACGGGCTTCCACCTCACAGAGGAGCCCTCCACTGCAGCGACTCCTCATAGCTCCTTCAGACTAGTCAGCAGTAATTAGCAAACACCTGGTGGAATTGCACATCTGTTGAGCTCATTATAGGAGCTACTTCTCAGTGTAACACTGGTAAAAATGTTGTTGAAGGGTTAATAGAGAAGCCATGTTGAGATGACTTCCTGAAGGTGGAGTTTCAGAAGGGACAGGAGCTTCTTAAAGGGAAAGGGGCCCAATTTCAAATTACAATGTCAAATTTCTTTAAGTGATATTTGATATATATATATACAGCATTTTAACATTGTAAAATGCTGTATATATGTCATAGGCAGCATTTTTATTGCTTTATTGCGCTATAAAATGCTATGTAGCTGGGAATAACATAATATTAACCATTCTCGTTTTTCCTCAGTCTCAGTCGGATGAGAAGGCTCTGATAGCAAAGCTCCACCAACACATGGTGGCGCTGCAGCTCAGTGAGTCGGCAGCTCTGGGGAAGCTGGAGGCCACCGCCTCTCATATACAGCGGCTGGAGGCCAACATGCTGCGTGCCGAGCAGCGGCTGGACGCCAGCGAGTGTTCACTTTTCCTCGCCCGCCAGGAGGGCCTCCACCGCGCCACACACCTCCGCCAGACCGTCCAGGCACTCCGCAGGCAGTTCGCTGGGGCGCTGCCCCTCCGTCAGCAGGAGAAGTTCTCCCTGGCCATGCTGAAGCTCCAGGAGGACCGAGCCAAAGCTCAGGAGGAGAGGAGGGCAGCTGAGGAGGAGAGGCGGAGGGCAGAGGGAAGAGCCCAGGAGCTGCAGGTGAGACTGCGAGGCCTGGAGGAGCTCATCTCTACCCTGAAGGACGTGAAGGGCGCCCACAAGGTCAGTGAGCGGGGGAAGAAAAACAAAAAAAAAAACTAGTACAAAAACTAAATTCTGCATTTACCTGAAACAGGTAATGGAGTGGCACAAGAGGATGGAGGAGGCCCGCCTCCAGGAGCTGAGGAAAGGAAGAGAGCTGGTGGTCCAGAAGGAGGAGATCAGCTACCTGAAGAAGCTGGTAGAGGAGCAGGACCGGACGGTCCACTCGCTGGAGGAGAACATCGTCCAGCTCAACTCTGTGAGGACAAACCTTTTACAAGTTTACAGCTCTTCTCCAACTCTGTTAAAAGAAAACTACTTTTTATAAATATCATACAGAGGGCTGCGTAACATGTATTTAAAATTAAATCTGACTTTTTTTTTTCCCACACCAGATGCGATTTCTGGTTTTATTTAATTTTCTTTTCTTGCTTTCTTTTCTAAAAGAGAAATTATTAAAATAAATTCTCTTGTGAGTTTTATGACAGAGTATCAGAGTCAAGCTATGAGAATTTTTGTTTAATTACGAGAATATAGTAATAATATTTGCAGAATAAAGATACAATTTTACCAGAAATTAAACCAATTGAAACTGATGTATCTCCCAGGCCTGATTGTACATAAAACAAAATAACCCTTACTCATTGGCGGTCTAACGTTTTCATTCTAATAAGCTTCAGGAAGAGCGTCAGCTGGCGTGGGACCAGCGGGAGGTGGAGCTGGAGCGCCAGCTGGACCACTATGAGAAGCAGCACACCGAGATTCTCAACAGCGCTGAGAAGGTAAAGCAATACTTGGAAGGTTTATTGATGAGATGCTTCCATTTTATTAAAAGCCAAACTTATTTTGTAAGAAACCAGTTGGACGTTAAATTTTAATCGATGTGTCCTCTCATTGTTTTTTTTGTTTGTTTATTTTTGTTAGGTTAAGGAAGGGGAAGGGCCGCTCCCAGACCCAGCGCTGCCTCTGGCTCATCAGTTAGAGTTTGCTTTGGGTAAAATCAAAGAGCAGGTTCGCACCATCTTGGAGCTTCAAGGAACATGCAAAAGTTTGGACAAGGTAACCGATTCGGCCACAGCTCATGCATACGGAGGACCAAAACTGATAGAATTGGAAATAAAAGCAGAAATGCATAAAAGCCGTTAACTGAAACACACATTCCGTCTTAGCATCCACACGAAAAATAATAATGTCTGGAGTTATAGCACTATTTTCTAATAAAGTTGCTAAACTTTAGCTCACTGACAAACTGGTCTCTATCTTTGTTAAGATCAGTAGAGTGTAATTCTAACCAATCAATCGGTCTTAAGACTCCGCCCCGCCTCATCTGCATAACGAGGCAGAATGCATAAGGCAAAAAGAGGAAACAAGGAAATGTAAAAACAACAAATGTATAAGGAAAAGAAACTTTTTTTAAAAATTATTTAAACGGTAAAGGAAAAACAGCAAATGTATATTTCCGCTTTTATTTTTATATCATCTTTGGTTCTCCTTTCGCACAAACAGGACACTTGACCCTTAAGAGATCTTTTAAACTTAAAAAAAATGTGAATACTGTCAGAAAAATTATACCATAATGCATAATTTTATTTTATTATATTTTATTTTTATTTTTTTGAGGAAAAATTGTTCAGAAATGAACAACAAAATCGTTCGCTTCCTAAACTCTGCTGGTCACTTTTCCACCTTAAATGGGCAAAACTACATTAACCTGAAATAAAAATAGATGAATATATTTATATTTTTTAAGTATTTTAACCATTTCAAGGCAGGCTTATTTACATAGCTGCGCTGATTTTCTTCTACCATGTAGTTCAGGAAAGTCTTCTAACTGAGATTTTTAATATCAATTATTATTATTATTCATTCATTTTTTTTGTGTGATTCCTAAGGTGTAGTATCGGCCGATATAGATCCGATACATAAAATAGAGCTGGATTGACTTAAACCGTTTCTCTTTTTTAACACGGACATAAATGCACTAAATTACATTTTTTATATATATAATTCTGCTCACTTAAACACAACATTGCCTTCACAAGCTTGGTCAAACATGAAAAAAAAAATACTTTAATTTGTTCAGTTAGTGCAATCTGGAGTATAATAGCAAATGTAAAATAGATAATAAAGAAATTGACAAAAACAATAGGTTGACTATCTTGGTCTAACGTGAAAATAAACTGCAACAAACCTTCTTTCAAATGGTTCAGAAAGTTTAAAAAGTAATTCTAAATATAATGTAAAATAAATAAAGCATGATGTCACTATAAGCCATAGAATTAGAATAGATCTGCCAATGTTCGTGTCAGTTTTTGTGTAGCTTAGCCAAATAAATATAATGTAATGCAATGGGTAATTTTTAAAAGAAAATCAGAGCTACATTCAAATCTTCTCTTAAGGGTGAATTGACTGTCTCGGACGATCGAATTGTTCATGTTTGAATCCCTACTTTAAAACTTTGTCAATAAACAGAAACTGAAAGAGAGCGAAGTGGCTCTGTTGAAAGCAGAGCAGAACGTTGTGTCGAGGGACAAGGTGATCAACGAGCTGCGTCTCCGGCTCCCGGCGGCCGCCGACCGCGAGCGTCTGCTTGCTGACCTTAGAAAGAACGAAGAGGACCAGCCGAGCAGCCAGGCTGCCCTCAAGCTGGCGCACCAGACCATCAAAGATCTCCAAAGTCGACTCGACAAGAAGGAAGATGTTCTGAAGAAATACCAAAACCAGCTGGCTCAGGCCAGACAGGTGAAACTATGATGTTGAATGATGAGTAGAAAGGATTTACTTTTGTAAAAGAAAAAACAAAATCTATGGAGACTCCACTGTTTTTCATTCCTTGCCTCACACACTGTTGGCCCTAGGATCAAGAGGAGATGATAAAAAGACATCAGGAAGAGTTGAGAATATTATATCAGAAGCTGGACTTGCACACAGACACCTCTCTGGATCAGTTCAAACAGACAGCAATGGTACGTTCAGGCTCTCCGTTTAAAAATACTCCGCTTTCTGAGTTAAAACCCAACTGCCAACAACATCTTAGGAGGGCAGTGTTATGTAACATTGAATTTTATGAGCTTTCCATCATGTTATAATGCTATTCCCTCATCAAGAACATACCTGGAGTGTTGCCTTGATTATTTTTTCAGCGAAACGCTGCTTAAAAAATGCTAATATAGGGTTAATACAGGAGCGCTGTTGTGATGACTTCCTGAAGGCGGAGTTTCAGAAAGAAGAGAAGTTTCTTAAAGAGACACAGGCCTAATTTCAAGGTTTTAAATGACAAAATCACATTTTATTTAAGTCATGTTTGTCATATAACAAGGGAGCATTAAAGACTGAGAAGTGAATTCAATAAGATGGTTAAGAAAAAGTACAATTATAAAAAGAAAAAGAAATGGTCTAAGGAGTGTTCCCTGAGATACCCCAAAACTCAAATCACACCACTTACTATTTTGAGCACTCATAATTATTAAGAATTTGCTGCAAGGCACCATATTTTACAGCATTTTTATAGCAAGCAAAGGTAATATAGTTACTTATTTGTGCTATAAAAAGCCACTTGACATTAAAAATAAGTATTTATTCAGTCTCTAAACACTTGCTAAATAGTTGAAGCGTGCATTATTTAAGGAAGCTACAACTGTTGGGTTTAAAATTGCCCTCTTTGTGTTCAGGAGTTGATGAAGAAGCCTGCTATCAGAGTGCCAACACCTAAACACCTGGAGCGCCTGGCTGAGTTGGAGCAGACGGTGGCTGAGCAGGATGCATCACTCAGCTCTGTCACAGAGAAGCTGAAGCTGACCGCAGCCGAGCTGGAGCAACACCAGATCGCCATGGAGATGCAGGCTAAGAAACATGCTGAGGAGATGGCAAAGTAATCAGCCACCACTAACTGTTTTTACAGTGAGCTGTCATGTGTTACACTTCTACATAAAAAAACATAGCTGTTTTTCAGTGAGTACATTAATATGAGACAGCATAAATTGGCTCAACATTTTCACACAAAAATACATATAAAATATATATATACACACACACACACATATATTCAGCACTGTTAATCCAACTCCTTTGCTGTTGCTTTTTTTTTTTTTTAAAGTTCAGTAAAGTAAGCCAAGTTAAGTAATGTCAACCATTTTCCATAGAAGGTCAATGGCAATCTATTGCCCTGGTTCTGTGCATTAAAGGGAAGCATCTCTGCTTTCTTCCAAAGAACATTGATCCAGCCATCTTGTGGTTTCTCAGATGCAGAGTGGAAAATTAGATTTGGATTTTTCACTCAATTTAAGCTTCTCACCCTTTTTTTTTAAGCAGATGGGATGAACTAATGTGAGACTTTGAGGGGAAAAAAAGATTATTTAGACCACTTACTTAGGGTAAATTAAAATACTAGGTTTTAAGAGGTCAGGAGAAAATCAGATTAAAGAGGGTTATCTAAAGTTCAGTAGAGCACTGGGACACAGTTATGTCAGGCATTGGAGAGCGAGCGCTGAAACACGTATTGGTAAACAATATTCTAACAATGCATTTGAAATAAATCGCAGAACAACACAACGATTTAATCAGATATATAATCAGCCATCTTTGTTCAGATTTAAATCCTGTAGAGAACCTGTCTAGTGGGCTAAGGAAAATATTAGACGATAAAAAAAAGATTTTAGATTTTATAAGTACAAAATTGTGTTTTTTATTTTTCTCATCTAAAGAAATTAAAGTAGAATGTATTATCCATCCATCCATCCATCCATTTTCTGTTCACCCTCGTCCCTAATGGGGTCGGGAGTTGCTGGTGCCTCTCCAGCTTCGTTCCGGGCGAGAGGCTGGGTACACCCTGGACAGGTCAGAATGTATTATTTTTCCTCAAATATTTGGAACAAAATGAGTCACCTAACATTTACAAAGGAAAAAAAATATATAGATATTGTAAGAAGAGGTCAACTGACGGAGCTGGGAAATGAAAGTTTGGTAGCCCGCTTACACGTATAAAGCAGATAGTTTGAAGCTAGACAACATTTAATTACTTTTAACTGAAAAAAACTTGCATATAATTACTGCCTTTATAATTTAAAGCATTTCCATTTCCTTTTAGATTTAGTGAGCCACAGTGGAAGGGCTAAAGAGCCACATCTGGTTCCAAAGCCGCTGGTTGCAATAAGTAAAATAATAATAACAAAAAAGTAAATTTAAAAAATAAAATCAATGCAATGCAAAAAAACTAAAGAGGTCACATGTAAGATCATGCCTAAGTTTTTCTCAATAATTGTATTTCTCCTCTTTTCAAGTTGATATTTACACCCAACGTCTACAGTGAATCTATAAAAAACATCTGAGTTAATTTATTTCCTGACCAGAAAGAACATAATTCTTCTTCTTGCCACCCAGAGTAAACAACATATTTCTCCACTCATGCAGATTATGCTCAGGCATTTACTGTAACTAAAGTTAATTTAATGGAATTTAGTGGACCAGAGATTTACTTCTAGTTATGATGCTAACAAAGGGGGAATTTGTTCCAGGCTGGAGGAGAACTACGTTGCCCAGGTGAAGGCTCTGAGCGGTGAGGTGGAGGACAGGAGCAGCCAACTGGCTCAGATGGAGAAGGAGATGAGCTTCCTGCGCTCAGAGCTGGAAGCACAGAAGGAGGCCAACGTTCGCTCCCCGAGCAACACCATGAAAAACCTGGTGGAACGCCTCAAAGCACAACTCACTCAGAAGGAGAAACAGCTCAAGGTCTTTTACCAGTTTTTATTTTTTTACTTAACAGTTATTGTTTGACTAATTGCCAATGTGGTCTTCTACTTGATATTTAGAAATTGATAGCTAGAGTATTGTACAACGAATCTGGAAAGTTTTCGCAACACTTTGTTTATGTCATATTTTGTTTTCCAGCCTTTTTCTGAATTGTGTTAAATGAAAGGGGTAGTATTATGTGTTTTCCAGGCACATAATGCCATTTCATAGCACTATGTGCTATAAAAGTGCAGCTTCAACCAGATGTTTGTCTTATTGCTACTGGCTAGTCTGAAGGAGCTGAGTGTAGAGTCACAGGGAAGGGCTGCTCTGTGAGGCAGAAGCTCGGAAACTGCATCTCTGAGGAGGAGCTGCGCCTCGAAGGCGGGGCTAGTCCCACCCAGGCGTTTTTTGCAGCTCAGTGGTTGCCGTGGGAGAGTAAAGGATTCCACAAATGGGCATGAAAGAATCAAAACAACATTGCAGATAGGATTTTGATGAGGAATTAATATATTAGCATGATGTAAAGCTAAAAAAGTTGATTTCTCATAATACTGCCGCTTTAATCTCTTTCCTTAAAATTTTACACACAAATACTCCATTTTGAGAATCTGGAAAACAAAACTTTTGAGTGTTTCGCAAATTTATTAAAAGAAAAACAAGAAATCACATTTACACCAGTATTTACAACCACCTAATTAGGCAGTTTGGTCTGTTCTTCTCTAATGCTTCTGGATCTTTGTTCCTCAAGACAATCCTCTCTCAGACATTTACAGTCAATTCCTTTGATTTCATCTTTAGTGTTTGACCTCTGTCCTGCACTGTCAACTGAGTAGCCTTATTTATATAGACAGGTGTGTGCCTTTCCAAATTAAGTCCAGGAAACAGGATTTATCAGGTGGATTCTGTTTAAATTGCAGAAATATCTCGAGGATTATCAGTGGATCAACAAAGGCTTTGAAAACTTAAGGAAATACGATTTCTTGGTTTTCTGATTTTAATAAATTTGCAAAACGCTCCAAAAAGTTCTTCCACATTGCCATAATAAAGGGGTATTCTTGTGGAGAATTTTTGAGGGAAGAGTTTTAATTCAATACAATTTTGGAGTAAGACCATAACACAACAAAATGTGGAAAAAGTGAAACGACGTGAACGCTTTCCGGATGCACCCTAATCGAATATTTTCTAGGCATGTCCTGTGTTTTGTTTCAGCTTCAAAGTAAATCAATTCAGTGAACAAAAAGCAGAGATTCTGTTGCTTCTAGAGGTTGCAGCTGTGTGAAACGGATGTGGCCAGACAAGGCCAGTACAAAGATTCTCGGCGTATCACAGCTAAAATAATTGTGTTTTACTTATATGTTGATTGAAGAAGATGACTGTATGCCTTTGCATGAATCAAACGTGATTCTCTGGGCACCGCCAAGGATCAGGCCACCTTTATTGCATTACTGACCACCTGGGTCTGTTTGTTTCATCTCCTGTCAGGCTCTCAGTAAGGCTCTGTTAGAGCTGAGGGCAGAGATGACGTCAGCTGCAGAGCAGCAAGTCATAGCTAACGCTGCCCAGAAAGAGCAGAGTCTCAATGTTCAGATGCTGGTGGACAAACACACCAAAGACCTGAAGGTAAGATCAAAGTGTTTTGTTTTGTTTTACTCGTGTGTCATGGTTTCTTTCATGTTGATGTAATCAAATGAAGCTTTGTTGGATGTTTTAAGTCTTACAAATTGGCATAATGGTTAGAAAGCAGGACCTCTACAAAGCAGCTGTAATTGAATCGTACCTGCTGACAGGCTGCAGTAGATGCTTCTGGTTTCTATGGAAATTACGTTTGTGATGTTCCTGGATTTAAAGGACCATCTGCATCAATTGGAGCAGCCAGTAAGGTGATGGATGGTAACCTCTGTTTAAAAGCAAGGGCTTAAGTTGAGATGGTTATTTTATTTTTTTTTAAATGCAAATTTTTATTTTAAATAAAAATTTAAAATAAAAATTTGTATATAAAAAAATTGTAAATTTGTAAAATTTGTAAAAATTTTAAATTAAAATAAATTTTTTATTTTAAAATGTATATTTTTAAAGAGAATTGCGATAACTCTGAAAATTTTTTAATATGAGTTACAACATTTAATTTTTCAAAATATTCATCCAAATATTTCTATTTTACAAATGAAAAATATGATAAAAATTGGATTCAAAAGGAAAATTTTCAGCTCAAGAATTAAGATCTTATGTAATTTTTATTATTTTTTTGTAGGCACGGGTACAGGAACTGAACGAAGAACTTCAAGCTGCAAAGGAGTCGACCAAAGCAGCCAGGAGCAGAGAGAACGTTCTGAAAGAGGAGGTCGAAGGACTAAACCAAGACTTCCAGAAATATCAAAGAACTCAGAGACGACTGCAGGCTGAAAAAGCAGAGCGAGAGCAAGAAGTGGTGGAGCTCAAGCAGCAAGTAAAGAGACTCACCAGCACCATGCAGGTACATAGCTATATGCACTGAATCACGTTGAGTCACACTGAATCTTATTATTATTATTTTTTTAATTTATGCTTTGGATCATCAACATAATTTTGACATCAGAAATAGCCTGAATAACTAAAAAAAAAAAAAAAGTTTTTATAGCGATGCATCAATCCTGATATGCAAACAAAATTCTAGATTGCGTATCGGTGGCAATATTCCCGATCTATAAGAGCAAATCTATTCAGTCTAATTCTATGCTTTGTACTCTCAATGTTGTCATGCTTTATTATTTATTTTACATTGGATTTAGATTTCCTAATTGTACTTTTTAAACCATTTGAAAGAAGGTTTGTTGTAGTTTATTGTTTATCTTTTTGACCAAGTTAGTATTGGTCTATTGTTTTTGTTAGTTTCAGGTTCTGTAGCTTATATTTTACATTGGCTGTTCTACTCCTAACTGAGACTGAGCAGTGATTTGCTCAGTCACTCAGGCAGTGACTGAGCAAATTAGTTGTTCTTTCATGTTTGACCAAGCTTGTGAAGCTGTTGGTGGATTTAAGTGTGCTGTACTGATGCAGAGTTATCAAATACATTTGTAATTCATTTGTAATTCAGTATATTTATCTCTGTGTTTCAAAAAGAAAAACGTTTCAAGTCAATTCATGACCGTTTTTTTGTATCAGATCGATATCAGCCAATATTAAATATAAATATTGTATCGGAAGTAAAAAAAAATGGATCGGTGAACCCATTGAAATGTATTGATTAGGGGACAAAAGCAACATAGAGTAGGCTAAATAAAATGCAACACATCATCCCCTGATCTAAAGAAAATCAAAAGCTAGATGAGAAATAATGTCATTAACATCTGTCACTTTGGAATGGCTTACAAAGAATACAATGTGTATATTCTGGCAGATTTACTAGAAATGCTCCGATCGCATTTCAACATCCCAGAATAACATCTAAAGAACTTCAGGTCTCACTTGCTTCAGTTAGGGTCAGTGTTCACGATTAGCCAATAAGAAAATGTCATCCATGGGAGAGGGCCAGGGCAAAAACCACTTGTGACTAAAGGTAACATAAAGGGCTCATCTTATATTTGCTGATTCTGATTTGTTCCTGTAGATTTTTGTTCATAATTGTTTTTCTTATTTTGTTTTGTTGAGTCATTGCATGTTTGGACAATTATTCCCTCTGGTTTTGGACGTTGTGTAGCTGGAAGGATTTTTCCTGCTGCTGTTTACTTTTGGCCAATTGTGATGATGCATAACCGTAGCAACAAGTTAATGTTTTTTACAACTGGGAGCGGCTTGATCAGCATCTCAAAAACTGGTGTCGTACCTGAACCATGACCTTGAACCCCAGAATAGTTGAAAAGAAAGTTTTATGGACACAGAGCAGGACCAAAGAGCAGAAAGAGAAAAAGAAAGTTCCCTTTCATCCCCTCCATCTGTCAGAATGGGTAAGGTTCATATCCCCTTCTCCAGGGGTGTCAAACTCCTGTCCTCAAGGGCCGGTGTCCTGCAACTTTTAGATGTGCCTCTGCTGCACCACACCTGAATAGAATAATTAGGTCACTAGCAAGGCTCTGGAGATCTTATCTACACAAGAAGGAGGTAATTAAGCCATTTCATTCCAGTGTTTTGTACCTGTGGTGCGTCTAAAAACTACAGGACAGCGGCCCTTGAAGACTGGAGTTTGACACCTGTGCCCTACTCTGACGTCTCTCTGCCCAGCTTCCTAACCAGCTTCCACATAATTCAATTCCTAACCAAATTGAATTATGTGGAACAAGACAAAAGTTGAACTTTTTGAAAGGTGTGACTTCTGATATATTTAGCTAACAGCATTTTAGAAAGATAGCCTATGGACAACCAAACCTTGTGGCGGTATTGTAATATTTTGCGTAGTATTTTGCTACTGTCTTCCATTTTCGGGACCTTGAAAACTTGCCATAACAGATGGAGCAATGAATTCTGGTCTTTATCTGAAACGTCCAATGATTCTTGACTTTAAGGTTCGATTGGGGACCAAAATTGCAACATTTCTTACATTTTCAGCTGCTGCGGATCGCTTTCACATTGCACTGTGTCAGACAATCCAAAACCTTTTGCAAAACCTGTTACCCCCCCTCGCCTGTAAGGGCGCTGCACCAAGAACCACTGATGGAAATGACCTGAAAAACTCTGAAGAGATGAGTACGACCTCCCTCTTCACGCATTGTAAACAAAACTGGAATAGGATTTCTCTATTGTCTTTGGTTTGGTAGAAAACCACAAGACATTTCTCCCGCTACTGCTAGACTTCCACAGTTGTTTGGTTTGTATTTACCCAGAATGCCCTACACTTCAGTGTGGCAAAAACAGAATAAATCTGTAAGAGGAAAAGTCCTTCTTCAAGGTACTCTGCGTTGGTCTCTGGTTCTTAGTTAGAGTTCTTTCTTGTTACGTCCTAGATTCCAGCGTGACATGTTGGGCAGCGGTTACCGACAGCCAACATTGTCATTGCATCATGTGGGAAAGTGATTAAAATCCTCTGACTCCTGTTCAGCATTCAGATGTTGAAATAGGATAGAACGTTGATACGGGAGTGATGCCACGCCCGTTAGGCTCGTCTGACAGCCAGCAGAAAAAAAAGACGTTGAGGAATGTGTCAAGAAAGAATGATGACATTTCTTTTGAGGTTTAAGATAAATGGCAGCCAGTTTTTGCGTTGATTTGGGAGCTTGCTTGCTTGTTGTTTCTCAAGACTGTACATTTGGGGGTCAGAAGTTTGCATACACCCAGAATGAGAGTAAAAGTCTTGCTCCTTTTTCAGAGTGGAATTTATATAACCCAACCCAATTCTTAGTTTTATTATAAGAAGTGCATTTGTGAAAGTACGTTTTTAATATATAGCTGAATGTGTGCATATTTTAGATCCAACATCTATAATTTTGTGATGAAGTCAAACTTGAACAGCCGGTTTTTTAGGTTTTTTTTAAACATCCTTAAATAAACAATCACTTTGAATAATTATGAAGCAGGAAGTAAACTTTTGTCTGTGAGTATAAATAATAGTAAACATATAAAGAGCGATGATTTTTTTTCTCCTGCTGCTCAGAATCAGACAGAGGCAGATGGCAAAGGACCCATCATAGAGAATCTGCAGAAGAAGATCAGGAGGCTGGAGTCAGACCTCGAGAAAAGGAACGATGTAAAAAACATCAAAGATGATCATGGAAAGGTGTGAACACCGTGTCCACTATGTATTGTTGCTGTTGGCAAAAATCTCATTCTATCATTTTTAGTCGTTTCTGTTATTTTATTATTTATCAACTCTTCTGACAGTCCTTCTCCTCTGTCTGGGGTTTTATGTAGGCATTAAAGTGAAAAGTTTAGAGTTTAGATTGTACCTAAAAAAGTCTATTCCAACCTGACTAGTTATTTCCTAATTATAGGCCTGAGCCTGAAGTAAACCAGACATATTATTTTAAGATTTTACTGCTTTTGTTTCTAAACCACCATCAACAAACTTCTTACCATTTAAGTAAGCAGTGTAACTCCTCTCACCTCCATCTTGTTGGTTGTTGTAATCACAGAGTGAGTCTAGACTAATTCATCTGGGATGGGATTGATAGGAGCAGAGCCGCGGGTACATGGAGTGCGCTGCACTTGTTACACTCTGGTTTTAGATAATCCAGCTCCATTTACTTATAGGTTTGATAAATTATACAGGAACAAATTTAAATCTATTTAAATGTGGATAAACTGCCTCAGCCTCTGTAGACTGTTAAGTTTTTTTTAAGGATTTGAATTTTCTTTTGCATCCAGTTTGAGAATTAGACTAGCAAACATTTAATATCCCCACATTTAGCATTCTCAAATAGCTTCATGAAACTTACACCTCTGTTAGCTCAGGAGTTTAGGTTAAATCCAAGAACATCATCATGTGTGAGTGTTTGTCTGTTTAGCTGATGCAAAACCTGTTTCTCCAACAGACCAAAGATGAAATTGTGCGGTGGGAGGAGAGCAAAAGATGGCAGGCTAGAATGGAAAAGGTGAAGAATTCCCTGAAGGAGAAGGAACGAGATAACGAATCGTTGTCAAAGCAACTCAGCACTCTTAAAGATCTTTATGGCAGGTCAGCGTGTGTACATCATACATCTGGTATGCACAGTGCCTATATTTGCTACAGTTATGCTGACGACTGATTTATCACTCCCTATGTTCCTGTTTAGAATCAAAAAGGTGCTCAGTGATCACTGCTGTACATCATTCAGACAGCCTGCTCTGTCTTTTTCATCCATCGGCCCTGTGTGCTTTTGTTTGCTTGCAGATTGGAGCAGGAGAAGGCTGCGCTGCAGAAAAAACTGAAAGCTCGAGGTGTGACCGCCGACCAGGTGGTGGGGGTACGAGCCAATGACATGGAAAGGCAGATAGAGGAGTTGAAGAAGAAGAATTCTGAGCTGGAAACTCAGATTGTAACCATAAAGTATGTGCATATATGAGCCTACATTGTTGAGGGTTCAATCTGATATCTGCAGGCTGAAGAGTCTGCCGCCGAACACTACGCTGCCGTTAACGTGGCGAGGTCAAACGTTTGACAGGAGGACCCTAATTTAACATTTGACTCGGACTCAATTGTGCCGCCTGCTGGCAGAAGTTGAGTTGAACGTCCACGCTAAATGTTCAGAGACTTGATATTATGAACCATATGAAAGAGTGGAGCAATTTTTGAATTTGATGTACTGTGACATCTTAATGAATCAGAATATTGTTGAATGATCAACAAATTAGACACAGTGAGATATTTCAAGCATTTATTTCTACTAATTTTGATAACTATGAGCTATAGCTAATAAAGAAAACAAGATTTGTCTTCTAATAAACTCATAACAGTAACAGTATTAATGATTTAAATACAAAAAATACTTATAATCCAAACTCTTGTGTCTATACAATGGCCTACACATTTATGGGGAACACAGCTTTATTCAGCAGACAACATTAACACTCAACAAGGTCACTGAAAAAGAAGCTGGCTGTTTAGAGCGTTATAAAAAGTTGAGTGGAAGGAAAACTGTGATAAGCAATGATAGCTAAAACCTTTTCAATGATGTCCTAATTTATTGAGATGGCCCTTATGTGAAAGTAGAAATGCTTATGAATATGTTCAGCCAAAGTTTGGCACTGCAGAACAGGTTCATCATCACAAAAATAGCAACAACAAAAATAATTGTCATTAAAAAAATTTTGTTTTTTTTTTTTTTCACTTTAAAGTAAATGTTTAAGTTAAAATATTAAAAGAAAAGAAAAATTTAATGTGTAACTTAATTAACCATTTTACCTCGTATTAATGTCCAGGCAAATTCAACATGTTTATGAGCGGTACGTGCATTTTATCTATGTAAAATGTTCAGAGCCTTAATAGATAATGAGAAATTGCTATTTTGCAATGGAACTATATAAAAAAAGCATTCATATCTTCTCACAGCACAGCTGAGATTAAATCAGGCACATTAAATAAGGAGACTTTCAAAGGTAGTTTGTTGCACCAGATTTTCTTTGGAGGTGTGAGAATGAAAGGATCAGACTTATATTTGTAAAAATTTCCTTTTCTGTCGTGTTGAATGTGCAGACAGCAGCAGGCCTTGCCTCGTGATGATGCCATGGAGAACCTTATGTCAAAGAACCAACTTCTAGAGGAGAGACTCCACTCCTTGGAGAAGCAGATATCCAAGGAACCCCCTTCCAGACCTTCGGTAAAGTGTTTAAACCGCATATTTATTGCTCAAATACGGCCGTTTGACTTTTTTTTTAATCTCATATCAGATGTCCCTGAATTATTACTCGTTAAAACAAAGCTCATAATCGCAGGTAAAGCTGAAGTAATAAACAAAAGAGTTCAGGTATTTAAAAAAAAAAAGAATTGTTTTTGGCCTCGCTAATGGAAAGAAGTCCTCATTTCTCCTTTTTAGTCAAAAGGAGCAGTCCAGTAGGAATATTGTTCTGGTGTTTTACCATCATAAATGGGAGATTAATAGTTTATTTGACAGACATTACTTTCTCTTGTTTCGGAGGACTGGAATCTGGGAGCAAAGTCAACAACAGAGAACATATTTATGCTGTATTAACCAGCATTTCTTCTGTTTAAGAGCTCGCCTGGAAGACATGAATATGAGCGTCATATTTCACAAGTATGGCAAGACATCGAATTTACCGCAAGATGTAGTACTTGGCCTATGCTCTGTTTGAAGGTCTGGAGATGTTTAGCAGTCTATTCATCAGTCTTCCTCTGTTTCTTCATCTTCCTTCTACCTTCCTGGGTTTGATCTGATTCACTGCCTGCGAAGGGGAGAGACTTCTCCTCCCGGGCGTTTAGCGGGATTTGTTCTCTCACGTTTGATGTTGAGGACGGAGCGTCGTGCTCTCAGTTTCCCGAGACCCCCAACCCCGCAGGAGGTGCCCTCGGCCAACAGGGGGAGCCCACGCAGAACCAGGCAGGTGGAGGAGAGGCCCTGGATGCGGATGGCCTGGAAGATGAAAGGCAAACAACAGCAGTTGCTGGAGAAAATGAAGAAAGCATCCCGAGTGGATGTGACGTTACGGAGCCTGTGGAACAGGAAGAACCGCCCGACACAAAAGGGAATGGCGCCGATCCCGATGATCAGTCAGAAAGGACGGAATCCATCTCGCCTCCGTCTGCAACACTGGCAGCGACGGGCGGTGGAACGAGCGAAAGCGGGAAGAAACCGGGCGATCCTGACCCAGACGGTGAAGGCATGGATACCGATGATGATGATGTTGGAGTTATCCCGGACGTGACCCAGAATGCAGAAGAAAAGGTGGAAGAGAAAGAGGAAGAAGAAGATGTGACAACAAGAACGGAAATAGAGGAAGATGACCAGGATTCTTTCTCAGCAGATCCTGATGTTGATTCTAGTATCACTCTGACTAAACACCAGGAAAGAATTGTCCACGCAAAAAGGGGCAAACAAACACAAAAACAGGAAGTTGTGAAATATCAGAAGGTATTCCAGCCTGTGTATCCCCCCCAAAGCCTCCTTTAAACCCTGGCTGCTGAGGTCTTAGAGCTGTGATAGCATTAGACATGGCAGAACCAGAGCTACACACACCCAGTGAAATGTCTCGTTAGCGTTTCCTCCCCGTCATTTTTGTCACATCACAACCAGAAACTTTAGCATGTTTTATTAAGAACCTATGTGAGAGACCGACACAAAACATGATTGAAATTATGTGTTGTTTTACATTCAGCTTCCTGAAGTAAATACTTTGTAGAAACTCCTTACAGTGTAAAGTCTTTCTGGGTCTAAACTCTGAAACTTTTGCCTGTTCTTTGTATCCTGGCCATGGCCTCCCTACACACTTCTGCTCGATTCTCATCCCCAGTGATCCGTGTATGATTTCTCCCATTGAAGTGAATTCCTCTGGTAGCATTTCAACCGAGCCAATCAGCGAACCGAAGGAGAAACTGTGAACAATGACGTCTATTTTCTGTGCTGTTTTAGAATAGTAGTATGTATTATATACGTCACACCCAAAAACATTAGCGATTGAGTGAACTTTAAAACTGCAGCAAAGTCCATGCCTTCAGGAAGCGATCATTTCTCAGTAGTCGACGGTTCAGACCCTTGGTAGGAAGCAAAGTGTAGAACAGCAGGCTGGATTTTACCAGTTTTACCAGTTTGTGTTGGTCTGTCACATTAAAATCCCCCCACAAAACCTGGATGTCTGTGGTTTTAAGGTGACAAAAAGTTAAAAAAAAGACATTAGCTGTGTTTCCATCCCAAATGTTTCAAATTTGGGAATGTTAGGGATCGACTTTGTCAATATTTTGCTAATGTCAAAAACTGGACACCATTCACTCCATTTCTGTTAATAAAATGGTGTGAATTAATGAATAAGTTTGTTCGTGGTTAGACGATGTGACGTCATCGTCTAAACACTTCCTGTTGTCTTCTTCTTCATGGTTTGAAGCAGTGGCAACATCTGTCTGTTGATTGTGTGCAAAAAAGTGTTGCCATTGCAGTTTTGCAAGATAAACCAATTTAGATACATCCATCTCATTATAGTGACAAAACTTTTTATCAAAAAATAAAAAATATTTCCAAAATTGCAAATTTATTTTCAGAATATCAAATTGGACAGTTATGTGGTCAATGGAAACACAGTTACTGTTAGCCATTTTCCTTCCTACAGCTTTTCCCTCCACTGCATTTTCTCGGTAGTCAACCGTTGGACACGTGTGGCTCATTCTGAGACTTTGCTGCTCTTTAGACTTCGGGACGCGGGACCCGGACTCCATCACAGAGAGATCAGGACATCTCGAAGGAAAATCTCAAGCTGGCCTCAGAGAACTTTGAGCTGCGTCTCCAGCTGGAGCAGGCCAACCAAGACTTACCCAGGCTGAAGGTACGACCAACCCAAACACCCCACTTCTTGAGACCGTTTTCAGGTGACATAATAGCAATAATGGCATAATAAAGCAACAACACATTCTCAAGGACCAATAAACTTTGAATTCCAATTAACATTTAAATGCTAGAACTGGAAGACATTTGAAATATCCAAAATAAATAAAGAAAACTAATTAAATAAATTATGAAGTCTTTGTAAACGAAATAGTCTTTCAAAGAAAGGGATAGCTGAGACCAAATCACCAGACTGAAGATCAGTTTTGGTAAATAGAGAGAGAAAAGAGAAAACTGATAAATCAAGCAAATTAAAAATGTTGAGTTTCTTTTCCGTCGTCCGTCGTGGTGAAGAGAGAGCTGAGCCAGAAAGCGAAGCTCTCAATTTACCGGTCGATCTACGTTCCCACCCTCA